>VZRZ01002110.1:175952-198875 GCA_013398175.1 Climacteris rufus | reverse complement strand
TCTCCTCTCCTCTCCTCTCCTCTCCTCTCCTCTCCTCTCCTTCTTCCTTTCTCTTTACCTCCAGGAAAAATTCCCACTCAAGGGATACTAGTGAGCTAATCTAAGGAAATTTAGGCAGGCAGTGGATTCAGAAATATTTCACTGTCCTCCAGCAGCAAAAATTATCAGTAGGAATCTTGTCTGCTGTGGAAAGAGCTGGACATTTTCACTGGTGAGGCAGAAGGCATCTTGAAGAAGGCAGAGCACTTCTGAAAGCACAGAAATTCCAGAGCTCAAGTTCTGAAGTTCTTCTGGGTCTTAGAATGACTGTGGACAGGTCCTACAAGTTCCCTGGCTTGTTCCCTCTCTCTCCATCTCACCTGGATCCTCAGCTGAGGTAGAGGTTGGTTTTTATGATGGATTCGTGTTGTCCATTTGCAAGCCAAGGTGCTGGAAGCACTGTTATCTTCAGCCCTGGAGAAGTGATGAGGGGCCACACTCACTTGAAAGCCTGCACCACCCAGGCTGGTGCCAAAATCATCTTGGGAACACGTGGGCTGGGTGTGAAGGCAGAACAGATGGTTGTCAGTGCTGTGTTTAGAAACATGGGACAAGGAGGTGCAGGATGAGTCAATAACTTTAAGGTCATGCACCCAGGGGAGATTCAACCCCTGTGTCCTGCATGACAGGCCCCTGGAGATGTCTTTCCTTCCCATAACCCTTGGCTGGAGAGCAGCACAAGGAACACACAAGCTGGGGCTGGACACAGGGATTTGGAAGCGATAGCCAGTGGTTGACACAGTGGACAGGGGGACCAGTCACACAGAGTTGTCATCTGTGGGGAAAATGACTCTGCCCAAAGAGATGGGAATGAGTCAGAGTAAGGATGCTGTAACTGAAGAAAAACACCTGTGCTTTCCTGCAGTTCAGATAATCTACATTAACAATTCACTTGGATTTACTTCCATGAGGGCACAGACACGGGATTTTAGGGTGAAAATGCACCAGGTACATTTTGAACAAAAGATGATTAAAGTGAAATCTGCTGGTCACCTTTCTCCTCTCCTCCATTTAGACTGACCTCCACCCAATTTGGCTTTAGAGAGGAATTTATTTGGGAAGTGAATATGCAGCAGGTTGCTTTTCTCTGGGCAGATGCCTGTCTCCAACCAGGCAGTGTGCAGAGGTCAGCACAGGTAGCTGAATTTTCATTAGGAACAGAGGCTTTTATCATGGTTTACAGTTCTGCACACAGAAATCAGGAAGGATATCAGATTGCCCGCTCTTACCTTTATCTTGCCTTTCTCTCAGCATGTGACATCATCCTATTGATGAAGGTCAGGTTGGCCTCAGCTCCTTTCTGACTCATTGAATATTAGTGATGGCTGGAGGCGGGGGAAGGAGGTGATGTGATGTGACAGGTCAGGAGGGAGCACACCAGCAGTACAGCAGGACACAGGCTGCAGGAACAGGCCATGCCATGATCCATTGTGACAAGAGGAGAGCTGCGGATGGATGGTCCAGTGGCCTGAAGTGACCCAGCAAGGGCAGGATAGGGAGAGGTAAAAAACCCCTTTGGTTTGTGTCCATTCCCACTTCAAAGGGATAAATCCAAAGTGACCTTCTTTAGCTGATGATAGGATCACAGATTCATTGTGTCAGGTCTTGTGACATCATGAACCAGGTCCCTTCCTTAAAGATCATCTCATTCCAGCTCCCCTGCCATGGGCAGGGACACCTTCTGTGACCCCTGCTGGTCCAACACCATCCAACCTGGCCTTGGACACTTCCAGGAATGGGGCAGCCACAGCTTCTCCGGGCAACTTCTGCCAGGGCCTCACCACCTTCACAGTAGAGCATTTCTTCCTGACATCTCATCTACACCTACCTTATTTCAGTGTAAAGCCATTAAAACTCAGTCTAAAGATGCAGGGCACTTGTGGACTGCAGTCCAGGCTGGATCCAGGATGTGGATCCATCAGAGCAGGGGAGAAGCAGTACCAAGGACTCTGCTCTGCAGATCTGTGGCCAAGGAAAAGAGAAACAGCAGACAGGATCCTGTGATATCCATTTTTCCTGGTCTTTCCTCCAAAGGGCTGTTTCTCATGCATTTGGCATGCAAGTATTTTGAGAAATGGGGTTCTCTGTTCCTCCAGGCTCAGGAAGGCAGGGACAGCTGGGAGCTATTTCCTTTCAGCCTTGTTGCCTTTCCATCCTGTGGAATTTTGTGCCAGCTGTGGTCACCTGTTTGAGTTCTCTTTGAGTGGCTGCCTTCCTCCACAAATTAATTTTGATTATTGTCTTCCCTGGCAGGGAGAGAGCTCATAGTGGTGGGAGCTTGAAGCAATCACTCTCTTTATACCTTTCTCTTTTTCCCCTGCACTGAGCCTAATTTTGTGGTTCTCTGCCTTCCCCAAAAATAACCTTCAGACCCAGTTCTGAACTGTCATCTTCATTACATCACAGCTGCCTGCAGACGGGGCTTATCACTTGCAATCCACTCAGTTACACTTGTGATTAAAACTGATTGCAAATGTGATCCTGGCTGCTCAGCCTGGGAATTGGGAACGTCTTTATAATTTCTGACAGCAGATCATGAGGCCTTGGATGAGCCTGGCAGGACTAGATCTTTGCAGGCTGGTGGGAGTGGGAGAAGAAGAGAGAAGAGATGGTGATTTAGGGAAAAAAAAAATATAGAAGAGCCCAGGTTAAAACCCCCCAGGTAGAAATCTGGGAAAGGCAGGGGGAGAAAATAAAGCTCAGCTCTTTTGCCTGCCCAGGACCATCCCTAAGAATAGGTGATGGAGGCAGTGGTGCAGCAAAGAAAACCAGACCCCTACCTGAGCCTTCACTCAGTTTTGGGCATCAGTGACTCATGGAATCAGCGTGGATGTTCCTGGGAAAACAAAATACAACTGTTGTGCTTCTTCCCAACAGCAGTAGCAGCACGTCACAGTCTCAGGACTCTCCTGCACTTCTGCATCTGCTGCTGCTCCACCCTATTCCCTTTGTATAACTGGAGCCATTTATCCCCTGCTGGATCAGAGCAGAGCTGCAAAAACAAACTTTGCATGGTGATGGAGCCTTAAATGTGCTCAGAGACTTTGCATCTTGCTCCAAATCTGGAAAGTTGACTGAGCTCCACCATCTCTGCTGTCCTGAACCTTGGCTTGATTTCAGAGATTTATATACTTAACTATGGACTTTACATTTATTTATATCATAAATATTTTTTAAATATAATAAATAAAATATTGTAAAATACAGTCAATATTACGTATCTTTAGATCAAAACCCACTCGTTTTTTCCCACCTGCTCTCAGTGAGGGTCCGGTGCCTTGTGTTGAACTAAAGCCCAATTTCCAGAGTTTGTTGACTGAAAATCCACCAGATCCCTTGGGAGCTGGTTCCAGCATGTTAAATCTTCTCCCTGATTCACCTCAGTCTTTATTTGCTCCAGCCTGACTTGAGTTACTTCATTTCCCCTCTGAACCTCTCCTGTAGAGACAGCCAAACATCTCCATAAGGAGGTGCCTCTCCAGTGTCATTCCCATGAACTGAACAGGGTAAATTTGATGTTTCCTGCTGGGACTTTGTCCTCCAGACTTCTGAGTCGTTTTTGCTGCTCCCTGCTGATGTCTCTCCAATCACTGGATGCTCCCTTGCAGGCACAGACATCAGGAATGGGTGTCCCCTCTTCTTCCATGCCCAGATGAGAAATGACTCTCCTCATCTAACTCAATAGTGCATCCAGAAACTGAGTCAGCCCTTCTGAGGAATTTAGGGCATTGCTCTAGGACTTTTTTAAATCATTGGACTGGCCTAGCTATCTTGGAGTTGCTGCTTTCTGACACAGGCTCTTGCCCTCCTGCCTATGCTCCAAGGGATTTTTTGTTTATAAAAGCAAACCTTTGCAGAGAATCTATGCCCTGGGATCATCTAACTCAAGACATGGAGCTGATGTGCTTCTGCCAGGTGCCCAGTCACAAAGATTGCCAGCAGAGACACCCAAAATAGTCTGATTTTCTGTATGAGCTAAAGGGTCTCAAGATGCTGAGATCCCTGGAAGCATCCAAGGCCAGGCTGGACAGGACTTGGGGCAGCCTGGTCTAGTGGAAGCTGTCCCTGCCATGGCAGGGGTGGGGCTGGGGGATCTTTAAGGTCCCTTCCAACCCAAACCATTCCATGGTTCTCTGTTGATTAGGAATGAGAGCTGAGCTGAGCCAGCCTTTGTCTGTGTCACCATCCATGTGTCATCACATTCTTGTGATGGAGCTGTGGAGCTCATTTCCCATGCCTCATTAGTATTCAGGCTAATTTGCATACCCAGGGTGCACCGCGGGTCGGCGGCACAACCCTGGTGGAAATTCCCCCTCTCCCGTGGGGACACTCGGGTCAGGATGTGGAGCTGGGTCGTGTCACTGCCGGGGGACTGGACTGGGGGCACCTCAGGGTCAAACTGGGAGAGACAAGAGTTCACTGTGTTCTCAGAGTGATACCCGTGGGATGGGGTCTGTGTGGGATGAAGATTGGGTATACTCAAGTTTCTCTTCAAATCGTATAAATCTTTCGCCTTTTACTAAAGATTTCCGTGGAGAGGAGCACTTACGAGTGATAAGGAATTTTTTGAGGCTCTACTTAGGTGGAGCTTGCTCTTTCTTGGTTTAAAAAAACAGAAAAATGGGGAGATGGAGAGGGGGAACAGGCGGAGTCTCAAGTGCTGGTGGGAGTAGACATAAAATGTTCCTAACACAGCAAAGGTTGTTGGAATTGGCTGTGTCCAGTTCTGGGGTTCTCCAGACTGGAGCTGTTGGAGTGGTTCCAGAGGAGGCCACAGAGCTGCCCCAAGGGCTGGAGCCCCTCTGCTCTGGAGCCAGGCTGGGAGAGCTGGGGGTGCTCACCTGGAGAAGAGAAGGTTCCAGGGAGAGCTCAGAGCCCCTGCCAGGGCCTGAAGGGGGCTGGTATAAAAGAAGGTGGGTGACTTTATAACCGGGTAGATACTGATAGGACAAGGGGGAATGGTTTTAAACTAAAACAGGGAGATTTAGATGGGATATTAGGAGGAAATTCTTGCCTGTGAGGGTGGATAGGCCCTGGCACAGTTTGCCAGAGAAGCTGTGGCTGCCCCTGGATCCCTGGAAGTGTCCACAGCCAGGTTGGATAGGGCTTGGAGCAACTTGGGATAGTGGAAGGTGTCCCTGCCCATGGCAGGGGGTTGGAATGAGATGGTCTTTAAGGTCCCTTCCCCTGCAAACCATCCTGTGATTCTCTGGCTCTGTTCTTATCTCTGAAGCAGGCGCTGGTGCCAAGAGAAAGAAATAGCTCCTCCTAGAGGGATGTATGTCCAAAATTATGGGTAGGATTTCCCAAGCTCGGGTTGTGTGTTCACCAAAGTGGCACCTTTATCTTGAATCCAGTATCTCCACTCTTTGGGACTGTTTTCACCATAACTAATTTTTAAGGTTAGAAAAGGAAGAGTTTACACCATTCACACCCCTCTCCTTCAAGAAATGAGTTTCCTGCCTTTATTTTTTTGTGTGCTTTCATTTCCTGCCTCCATTTCCCCTGCTTTTCAAAGGAGCAAAATTTTCTGTTTGCACAAGTGAGACCCAGGGTGACAAGTTTTCACTCCCAGAAAACCCCTCCATCTCTGGGTGAAGTATCCATCTGTCTGAGAGCACAGGGAAATGTTTTTATTTGTTCAGAACAGCCTGGAGCCAGCTCCTGCCCCGGAGCAGGCTGCATTAATTGGGACACTAAGCAGAGCACTGAATTTATTTGGAATAATAAAGGGAAGCATCCCTAATGGGATGTGTCCAGGGCACACCACAGACCCTGCCACAAAATGCCTGGATTGCAAGGTCCTGGTTTGAGGTGTATGGCTGCCAACAAATCATTGCTGACATCTTGGCAGCACTACAAATACCACAGACATCCGAGCTTTTCCTTTGGCACCTGCCCTGGAAGTCCCTCCTGTCACCAGCTCTAGATCATCCCCCACAGACACAATTTTGGTGCATTTGTGGCTGTGGTTGTGGGGACCTTGCTGCTCTGGAGGCTGCAAACTCACCTGGAAGACCTTTGTGGACATCCTTGGTGGGTGGAAAAGGATGGACGAAAGATGCCTGGGTTTACAGGCTGTTTAAAAGGAAAATAAACCACATGGCGTTGACTCTGTGGGAGATGGATGATTGTTGTCTGCAAAGGCAGGGTTTGGAAGGATAGAACATTCCCACATCTGCTGTGGGACCTGCAAACAGTCCCTCTATGGCAGCCAGTCAGAGCCACTCATCCCTCGTATGAGTGGGCTGAGGTGGAACAACAAATGAGGGGAATTTGCATCACCAGGCTCACGTGTTGCCTGCAGCCTTTTCTGGTTTAGGCTTCCAAATCCAGCTTGGCTACCCAAGGCAGCCCCCTGCTTCTCAACAACACAAAAAATAAGGGGCACAGATTCCACCCGAGGATGCCTGGGATGCTCAGTGTCAGTGCCTCAGCCAAAATTAACATGCAACCTGCAACCAAGAGGCTGCCAGTGACAAGCAGCAGCTTTGAAGGTCACCTCGCCTTCAAGTAAATAAATAAATAGTAAATAAGAAAGAAGGCAGCAATGAATAAGCCAGGCAGAGCCAGAGACATTCCACTGGCTTGGACTCGATTATTTTTTAAATTTCTTCTCTGCTCTTTTCACTTTCACGTCCCCAAAGGTCAGAGCTAATAGGAGACCCCTCTTATTGCTCATGCACACTGCAGCATCCTCGCCTGCCTGCCTGTCTCAGAGACCCTGAGACCAATTCAGAGCCAAGGCTGGGAGCACAAACAGTGTCATTTCCACAGCTGCTGACTTTAACGAGACCTTGTGTCAGTACCAGGCCGTGGCAGGTGGGAGGATGTGTTGCAAATCCTGTGTTTGCCACTGAGACCACAATCTTTGCCTCTCAGACCACAATTCTTCTTGCTAAAGGGAAATTGTGGTGCCAGGTATTTGTTTTCCGTGCTCCTCCCTGCCATGCCTAATGAGATCCTGGCTCTGCAAGCTCAGAGTTGACTTTTTCCAACAGTTCTTCCAGCTTGGCCACATGGCCAGAGAAGAGACAGTCTGAAATCACACGGGGAGCTGTGCCAAAGCTATTTCTGATTGTGTTTGTGCCATGCTGGACCCATCTGCTGGATCTGAAGAGCTGCTCACAGAAGGATGAGCAGGAGATACAGACTTGCTTCAGCTCTTTCTTCTTGAGCAGAGATGCTCACAGCCAGGAGGGGACCCTGCCTCACCTCTCAGAGTGCCTGGTCCTGGGGGCATCCATCCAGGGCTCTCTGCAAGCAGGAATCCGGGCAAGCTGACAGGACAATTTCCCAGGGATGCTCTGCAGAGACACAGTGCACATGCTGCACTAATTGAGCCCAGTGCTGTCCCAACAGGGACAGCGCTCACTCAGACAAGTTCCTGTCACACTCTGAGTCATAAAACACGTTCCCTGGCATCAAACCTGGAAAATAACACATTGAGGGGCATGACATTCCTTACTGCCAACGAGCACAGCCTCACCAGGACTAAATAATTGGTCCATGCCACTGGCTACTCCCATATGTAGTCCAGCAGAAGCCAGACCTGGATGACAGGGAAGTTTTTTTTCCTCTTCAACGAGTGTACTCTCAGAACATGCTCATATTCCCTGAAAAGAGTATCCTTAAGGGAATAAGGAACAGTGAGACAGGCAACAGAACTTGTAGATACTCTAAGAATAACAAAAGCTGGGCTTTGGTATTAAAGAAATACAATCTGATGGTTTTTTCTTCCTGTTATAGTCACAGCTCCTTCATGTCATGATGAACAGGTTGCCCAGAGAAGCTGTGGCTGCCCCTGGATCCCTGGAAGTGTCCAAGGCCAGGTTGGATGGGGCTTGGAGCAACCTGGGATAGTGGAAGGTATCCCTGCCCATGGCAGGGGGTGGAAGTGGGTGATCTTTAAGGTCCCTTCCAACCCAAACCATTCTGTGATTACAAACCCTTGCCCTATGTCTTAATGTGATGACAAATATTAGGAGCAGCAAGACGAAACCTCTGTTAACACCTCACCTCATGGACGCATCCATCACCTCAGGCTGATCCATCCCCTCAGCTCCTTCCAGGCACTGCAGTGAGATGTTCCCACCAGGAGTGTTGTCACTTCCAGTTTTTCCAGCAGCCCAGGAAGGATAATGTGGACCCCAGGATAAAACACAACCCACTGAAGCTCTCCATTGCCTTACCTGCAACTCTGATGGGGTGGCTCCAGTCCTGACCGTCCCTACAGAGGTGGCACATGCCTGTGTCCCCAAAACTGGCAGGAGTTATCTCCACAGAAAGGTGAAAAGTGGCTGGCAGGAGACCAGGTGATCTTCTCCTGAATTCCTCACTATTGACTCTTCCCCAATTAACATGATAATTGTTACCCCATGGGCCAGACATGATTAATCAGCAATTTTCTTCTTCCTTCCTTATTTATTTTTTTATTAAGAGCAGCTGGGAAATATCATTCTCTCCTTCAACAGAGTTTGAAAGCTCCTCCATCTGGACAATCAAATTCACAATGTAAATACAGGACAAAGAGGGACCAGAAGAATGGTGTCCCCAGGGAGCCCCTCCATATACCCCCTGTCCCTGCCTGAGGTGACTTTCTCCCCCTTCCCTCATTGTCCTGGCCTTTAGGAGCAGAGCCAGCCACTCTGCTGAAGGGGAACTGAGTAAGTGACTGTAAATTAAAATTAACATCCAGCAGCAAGGAGTACAAAGCCATGATTAATGGTTTTTTAATGCTCCACTGTTCCACACTCAGAGCACTTTGTTTTAATGGTGTGTGCAGGGATAGAGAATGAAAAGCGTGTGGATGTGAGAACAGAGCTTTGCACACACGTCTCTTTCTCACTCTCCCAGTAATTCTCACCATTCAAGAGAGACAATCCAGCTCTCTTATTTCAGAATTACACAGAAAAGCCTCATATCTAACCCATCTCATGGAGTGCATCACAACTAAAAATGGCACGGAACAAAGTCATTAAAAGAAATGTCCTCTAACCAGCACTTACCCAGATAATTGTTTTTCTGCTTTGGGTTTAATTATAATGTGGACCAACTGATTAATTAAGTTTCTATAACCTCCTCCACCCTTGCCCTAAGGAAGGTTCCAGTTAGACTTAGTGAATGATAATTTTTTTGTCTTTCAGCCTGTTGAAGAGTTATGGGTTCTTCAGGGCCGAGTCCATGGGTAGCACTTCCAGCTGTTCATCATTCCACGTGCCGATAATTATCCACGTCACTTGGCTACAGGAACACTTGGAAGAGCCATGCAAGCAGCAGTCATTCTTACACAATGCTTTTTCTCTTCTTTTTAAATTAAAAACTGCCTCCTATAAGAATTTTCAAATAACTTCTATCCAAGAACACGATCACACCACACTGACGTTTATCCAGGGTGGCTGCAGCCAACATGTAGTGAAATGTTGTGATTTGCAGTAGAGATGATCAAGGTCAAACTGGATGAAACTGTGATCGAGTGAGACAGTTATTAGTAAGTGAGACAGTTATTAGTAAGTGAGATAGTTATTAGTAAGTGAGATACCTATTAATGATCCCCTCAGCTCTTGGAATAGCTGCTCCACCTGCTGTTCTGTGCCTGCACAGGAGAGCTTTCCTCACAATCCACTCTACATTACTCCATGGAAAAAACAAACAGGTGCTTCAGGCATGATCTTGTCTGGAATAACTCAGATGAATGATTCCCTTGAAGCAGCTTTTCCCCGTTGGGAGGAAAGGGTTGGGTGGCAAGTTCTCATGGTGATGTCCACCCATAGACTCCTGCAGTTGCTGGGATGAACTCCATCCTTCCACTCATCCTGATCACACAACCTTTGGCTTCAGGAATCTAATTAAAAGTATTTCTCCTCAATAATGTACTGCAAAACGTCTCTGGTAATCCAGGTCCCTGCATTTGCCTGTGAAGAAAATACTACTAAAGGAATAATCTGCATCAAACAGGCTGTTGGGAAGGGAGAAGCAATGCAACAGCATCAAACTTGGCAAGTGGCTCCTCCAGGAAACCAAAGCATTTTGAATTTTACAGCTCCCCACCACATTGACCCTGCTGAGGTTTCTTTTTTTTATTTTGCAGGAACAATTGCAGGGATATTTATACCTGGGAATATCACTTGACACAAATTGAATGGTGGGTATAATTATGTATAAAAGCTCCCTTGTTACAGAAAAAAAATTAATAATCTGGTTTGTGGGTTTAAGAAAGGAAAACAAAGAGAGTACATTCCACAGTCAGACAGAGGAGACGTTTGTTAGTGCTGCTATTGATCAGTAACTATGGCAAAGCCCTGAGAAGCTCTGAGTTTAATACAAGGAGTAATTGAATGATCTCATCGCAGGATTCACGATCCAGAGCAGGATTTGAGCTGCTGGTGTTCAAGTCTTTGATCCCCTCTGCTCTCCCTGTAAACATCTACTGGCAAAAACCCCTTCCCAGGCCTAGGTGCAGCTGGTAACCCTGGATTCACAGCTGGTTTCCTTGGAGAGTGCAGAGGTCCAGCTGGTCTTTCTGGAAGGGAGGCTCTTCTGGAGCATCCCACATCGTTCTGGATGGCAGAATATACACAGCACTGCTTCCATCCCAGCTGGGAAAGCTGACAACACTAGGAACTTTACCAAGCATGGGAATAGCAAACATGATGCTGTGATGGCTAACAAATGCAGGGAAATATCCAAAGGAGGTAAATCACCAGCCCCTGCATCCCATAAAGCTGATGGTACCAGAATTTTCGAATCAACACTTCACTACCACAGACTATTCCATTTCCCTACAAAATCAATGGATATTTAGGATCTACCTGTGGCCTTTTCAGAGCTAAATGCCCTGACAAACCTTTCATGAGCTCTTGGGTTTCTCTTTGGGAATACTTTGGCAAAGCAGGAAAACACATTTCCTGAGTGATGTTATTTTCATGGCGATGTTGCTGATGATACCAGGAACGGTTTGCAAACAACAGCAAAACCTGTTGCAGGATAAGAGGCTCATCACTGGTTTGATGAAGCCTGAAAACACATCCCAGCTCCCAACACTGAATGCTGTTGTGCCCGAGCTCAGGAATCACTGGCAAGGACCAAGGACAGCTTTTCTCTGCCCTGCTGTTACCAAAGCTTTGGGTCTTTGGAGTAAAATTATAACTTCCCGCCTTTCTAAGTGACAGGAGAGATGGGGAAAGCACCTGCACCAACTCACTGCTGCTTTCCGTCCATCTCATCCCATATATGCTGATACCACTCATTCCCATCCACTCCCAGCTGGAGAAGATTTTCCCCTGTGAAGTGGAAAGTATTCCAAAGCAGCCTGGGAGGCACAGGATGGGTTACAAGTCCACTACATCAGATCCTGATGACTGCAAAATGCAGAAAACTCATAAATTTCAGACTTTTTCTCCCTGAACTTTTTTCCCTGCTGTGTTGCTGAAGACCTCTGGATGTTTTGGAAGAGGCACCACTTGTCAGGATGGAATAGTTTGCACTTCCATGTAAGCTAAATTCATCCTGAATGCTGCTCTTTCTCTAATTTTCCTGTAAGTGTTGACTCTACCCCTATTTTTATGCACAGCTGTGACCCCCCTGACAGCAAATCAGCATAGTTAGGGAGATGGAGGGTGCTGAGATCATGGACTCATAGAATGGTTTGAGTTGGAAGGGGCCTTAAAGCTCATCTCATTCCAAACACCTGCCATGGGCAGGGACACCTTCCACTATCCCAGGTTGTTCCAAACCCCATCCAGCCTGGCCTTGGACACTTCCAGGGATGGGGCAGTCACAGGTTCTCTAGGCAACCTGTGCCAGGGTCTCCCCACCCTCTGAGTAAATAGTTTTTCCCTGACATCTAATCTAAACCTGCTGTCTCTCAGTTTAAAGCCATTCCCCCTTGTCCTGTCACTCTCTGCTCTTGTCCATCCCCCCCTGTTCTCTGTCTCTGCAGGAAGCACCCAGTCCCACATGGCATAAACCTTCATTCTGCTCCTCACACACTGTTTATTATCCTTTGCCTCAATTTGCCTTTTTATTCAAGTCCTCCCCTGCTGACAGAGGGTCTTTGTGGCTGTCACTTGCAAAGGGATCCTCTCTTGCAGATGTGATGCATCACGTGCTCCGTTTATTACACCCAATGAGCAGATCTGCAAAATGGCATGGCCAGACCTACAAAGGGCCTGACAAATGCACTCCAGTGCAGGCTCCTTCCCTCCAGTATTAATCTTCTCCTCCTCAGTCCCCTGACTCTCCCCATTAGCTCTGTGGCTGCTCCAATACTCACTCCCACTCTCACCTCCCCACCACTCTCGTTTCTCCCTTATCTCTGGCTCAGATTTGCTCAGATGACAATCTGAGATTCATGGCTCACTGCCCTCCCTCTCAGCACAGGGATTCAGGACCCAAGAGCACTGATGGATCATCTCCTAATGAAGGAAAGGTTCCTTTGAGCCACTCAGGACCAGGGGCACACTGGCCAGCAGCTTTTTATCCAGACAGCACTGGGCAGGGTCAGACACCCCATCAAAGGTGTTACAGTGAAGAGTTATTGAAACATAAGTGGTGGCAATGATCAGTCCCTGGCACCAAAAATAATGTGAATATTACTACTCCTAACAAAACAAACCTGCTCACGTGGTTGGCTGGTGAGTGGGCTGAGTTCCCATGGCAACTGCTGGCGCTGAAGCTTGTAGGAAGAAAGTAAATATTCTGTTTGAAATGGTTCAGATCCCTGCCACAAAGTTCATACAGCACAGAAACATTCATCAGGTTCCTTCATTAGCGGCACAAAGCGTACCCCATCCCCCCCAGCAGCTCCCCAGACTGAATTCTCCATTTCTGGTCTGCCTTTGAGGTCTGAAATTCACACAAAAGGGTTTAGTGAAGGAATCCCAGATGCTGGATGCTTTCACTTGAGCTATCTGTCTGCAGCTCCTGTTCAGTCCTTGTTGCTGTTGACACTTTGTTCCCACCTGAGGTTGGAGCAGGAGCTCCACCAGGATTTCTGATGGTCAGGATGTGTCCCATACAATCCTGACCCCGTCTGACCATCCCTGCCCAGCCTGGGGAGCCTTTGCCTTCAGGCAGCCCAGTGCTACACACATCTGGATTTCAGAACTGGCTTGGATTTATACAGAATCATGGAATCATTAAGACTGGAAAAAATCATGGAATCACTAAAGCTGGAGAAGTCTTCAATGTCATCGAGTCCAACCTCAGACCAAACAACACCATGTCAACTGAACCATAGCACTGAGTGCCACATCCAGGGGTCAGTGACGTGTCCAGTCATTGAAGGATGGGGATGGCTGATTTCTTCATGGTGTTAGAAATTCCCTCTTCTCTGGCTCTACTCCTCCCTGAGGACTCCAGGGACACCTTGTTGTCAAGCTGTGAAAGGGAAAGACATTGAAAAATGCACCCACAGCTGGGATGCTGCACTGGGAAAGCCTGGGGAGCTCTGTCAGCTTACGCAGCTCAGCAGAATGCTCCCCTCATGTTTAAACTGAACCCTCTGTGAAGTCCTCAAGAAAAGCCTGACCTGCTCAGAACTTGAGGTGGATAAATGTTGTTTTACACCTGAGCTGACAAAGGACCCAGAGTGCAGTGAGGGTGCAGGGCTTGTACCAAAATCTGCCTGTGTGCCCTTTGCCTCTCACAGAGCTCCAACTGGGAGACAGAGGAGATGTTGGGATGTTGATGTAACTGAGTGAGAAAGAAATCCAGAGCACTGCAAAGGACTCTGAGATAGCTCACACAGAAACAAATGTACTCAGTAAACACTGTGAGGACAACACAAACAGGGTTTGGCTGTGGGATTTCCTTCCAGCTGGAGCTGATGGTGTTTATCCTCAGAAGGAACTCAAAACTGCAGCCTATAGATACACCTGCCTCTGTGCAGGTTCATCCAAGCTCTCCTAAGGAACAGGGATGTTCTGGTGATGGCAGCTCATGGCTTGGGACAAAGCCAGTTGCCTCCAGCAAGTTTGATGAAAAAAAAAAAAAATGATGAAACCATCTTCCTGTAGTGCCTTGTTCCAATGTACCCCTCCTTCTTCAATCCACCTCCATCCCTCTCCCCCTTTGGCACCTATTTACACAAGGCTGGTTCTGAAATAATCAGAATAAACATTCATACACTGGATTATTAAGTGTGTTAATCAGAAATGGCAGCACCCACCCAAAAAACCAGCCCCTGAAGTGCTCTACTCTGGCAGAAAGGAGGGTGGGAAGATTCTTCTCTCCACAGCACATAGATGAATGACGTGGTTGTCACCTATGTCCCAGCTGTGTGTCCCCAGTGTGGTCAGGAAGATGGTGGTGGGAATGAAGAGAGGTCACAGCTCTCCCAAACCCACCAGGCAGATCCACCAGGGAAAGGGAGATAAAGGTCCTTCTGGATAATGCAGCCACCCATGGCATCTGCAGGATGCAAAGTGCATGGAGAGATGGAGGACATCGGTTTTCCTGCTTTGGAACGTGACTAGATCCCTGTGTCTGTGTATGAAAGGCACTAGGAATGAAAATAAATCTGATTTCATATTTGGCTTTCAGAGTCAGAGGGTCAGACATCCAGTCTGCCTCTGTGCTACATCCTTCTCTTTTTGAGGAGGTGGAAAAAGAGAAATGCTTCACTTCTCTGCTGGGAGACAGAGACTTGTCCAGGGAAAGCAAGGAAAAGGAAGGTTCACACATTTCATTAAAGCCTGGTGCCTGCAGCTGCTTCTACACTGTGCTCCCTGTATATTCCTGAAAAATCACCTCTGTGAGAGAGAGCTGCTTTCAGGACAGACCAGATTAATCAGAGCCTCAGAGTGCCCATCTCTTCCTTTGCCATGAACCAGAACTACACATGCCAAGATCTGACATAAAAATAAACTCAATTAATCCCAGCCAGAAAAATTGTGACTAGACCCAGCCTGGAATCTCTACCCACCAAACCCAGCCTGACTGTGGTATGTTGCTGATATGTCCCCCTGCAAGTATTTCACATGGGAAATCACCAGTGCAGGAATGTCCCTGGAACAGGAACACAAGTCCTTGCAGTGTTTTGGTGTTAGGATAGCTGCTGAAATAGTTTCAGTTTTACTTTGCCTGCTCCAATGCACTTCCCAGGCGTGATTTGAGGATTGGCCATGGATATGTGCAGCCACCTCAGGCAGCAGCTTCATCAACAATCCAAAGAACTGGGCTTTGTTTGTTTGTTTTTAACTAATTTGCATGGATCTGAACTAGATGTGGCACAAATACTGAAGAAATAGATTTTCTTGAGCCCCAAGACTTCAGAGTCTGAGGGAACAGGCAACAAGAGGATGAGGAGGGAATGAGGAGAGGTTCAGCTGGTGTCTTAGCACACCTGCAGCCTAAATCCTGAACCTTCTGAAGATGCAACTTCTATCTGAAAATGTGGATGTTAAGACTCACACAAAGGAAAGCACCTTCTCTGTGTGGAGAGGGAAATGTGTCCAGGGGAGGAAAGGGGCAGATGGTTCCCTGGCTCCTGCTGTTGCCAACATTTCTGTGTAAGCCCCAGGTAAGGTGACATCAATCCCTAAACTCTCAAACTCCAGAGCCATGGTGCCACCTCCCTCCAGCCTGTCAGGTGTCAGTGGGGCATTTTGGAGCATGTGGAGAAGATCTCTTGCTCCACAGGCATAAAAGCTGCAATTTAATGATTTCAGAACCAGCCTCTGGAGACACCAGAGCTGCAGAATGTTGGGGGAAAGAGGCTTCAAAATGTACTTCTTTTTTGTTCCTGAAAAAAGTGGATGGGACTTAACTTGTGTTTGTAAATGATGTCTCTGACCTGTGAGATTCTGATCAAAGGGAAATGTGGTGGCTACTGGGTGATGTTTGAGAGGAAACCAGGCCAGAGAAGGGACAAGAAGGTGACCTGAAGATGTCTGGCAGCAGGAAGAAACTGGAGGCGATGGAGTGAACACAGGGTGTCAGCAGGCAGGGACAGAAGTGAGCAACCCTTCTGCCTGAGGATATCAAAGTTCCCACTTAGCTCCTAAAATTCGTGGAGGGGGATTAAAGGCAGCATTAATATGTATGCAGCAGCGCGCTGCTCCTCCGTGATCTCCTGACTCTGATATTTTTAGAAAATTGGGGTTGCTGAAGAGAAAAACCTGTCTCTCAGGGTTTGTCTGCTTCTTGGGATCATTTCCCTGTCTTATGAAATCATGGCAGGGTGAGAGGGAAGGGAGGATGTTGACCATTATGGAGACAAACCAGGAATAACTGGTTGGGAGCAAGGGGTCCCTCCTTTTGTTGGGGGTTCTCAGCCCAGCTGTGTTGTTTTACCTCCTTGGCAGGGCAAAGGGGGTTCAGGGAGGTCTAATCTAGACCAAAGCAGTGCAAAAGGTGTGGAAACCATGGCTAAAGGTAGGTGTGATGGGGCTCTTTTGGAGGGAGAGAGCCAAATTAATTCCATTATTGTCTTCTGAGTCCCTTTGTCAGTGCTGACCCAGGCTGGAGTGAGAGGGGGGTCCCAGCATTATTTTGGCTCCTAAGTGCTCAGGAGTCTCTCTCACATCCATTTTGGGGGCAAGGGATAAATCCAGAGGTGTCCCCCTTGCTCCAGCTGCTGCTGGAACACTTCCAGGGATGGGGCAGCCACAACTTCTCTGCTCCAGAAGACAGAGGGTCTCCCTGAACTTCTACAAAATCCCCTCTAAGACAATCACAGGAACTTTCCAAGCATCATATTCAGGTGGAACCTCTGTGTTTCAGTTCCTGCCTGTTGCCTGTTGTCCTGTTGCTTGAAATCCTGCAGATTCCTTGGGTTCAGCTGAGACCAGAATCAGTCCCAGAGTATTTGCCCTGCCCTTCCACCCTGGGTTTCTCTAATTAATAAGTTGTTTCCCGTGATGCAATCATCATTTTGAGCAGACATGACATGTGTTACTGGCTTTGATTGGGTTCAAACACCAGCTCTGATTCTTGCCTCTCTCCATTATACTTTCTTAAAAGTGTGCTGTGAAAATGTGTCACCCCTTGTGATTATACCAAGGGGAAAAAAAATTACAGAAGTGACACAAATTACTAATTACTTTATTATGCAGTGATTAAAAGAAAAAAAAAAAAGGAAAAGAAAAGAATTAAAAGCTGGAAGTTGCTTCAGCAAATTCTATTTTTAAAGAAATAATTATTGAGTTTCAAATGCACTACATTAAGTAATTCTCTGCCAGATTTCTTTCTCACTTTTAATCTTCATTCTTGGCTGAGTGGCTGGCTCTGCAGTCAGTGCTCTGGTGGGCTGATGTGCTCAGCCTCATATTGTCGTTGTTGTTATTATTATTATTAATTTTTAGCAGTGTGGGAGCACTCCTTGGCAAACACAGAGCCGGTGGAAGGTGCTGCAGAAGCACAGAGTGAGGTGTGAGGCCAAGAGAGCTCCTGGGCTGGAGGGACAAGTCAGCCTAAGCTTCTCCATTTTGCAGGGATGCCTCATTTTCTATAATTTTCTGTGCTGGGAACCCTGCAGGTGGTCAGGGCAGAGCAGAGGGACCTGGGGATGACCACACCATGGAGAAAAATCCCTTTTGTGCTTGGGATATGTGTTTCTGAAGGGTCTGCTGGAAAGGAAGCAGGAGGTGCCTTGGTGTACTGTGGGAATTCTCTGCCTTGGGTCTGGGGGCTGTGGCTCTCTGAGCTGCCAGGATTTCCCTGGGAAGGGTCTTTTCCTCCAGCTTCACTTTGGTTCTGGTATCCTTCCCTCCTGGAGGGATGTGGGAAAGCAAAGTGGGATGTTCTCACTCACCCTAAGGGATCAAAGAAGCCATCAGGGATGGAAAACTTGTTGGAACAACCAAATGGTGCCCATGAAGGAGCTCCTGGGCCACCTCCTGGACTCTGGAAAGCTCTAGGCCATGGTGAGCACCCCAGGGGACGCCTAAATGTGGTGAGCCCTGTGCTGGGAGAGCACCTGGGGATGGAGCAAGGCTGGAGGAGGTGGCAGTCACAGAGTCTGCATCCTGCTGAGGGAAAGAAACAGCTTAAAGATCAGTAGGAGAGATCCTGTTAGTGGCAGGGTGCGACTGTGAATAGTGCTTGGAGATATCATTCCCTAATATCCGAAATCCTGGATCCAGGCACAGTCTGAACCACAGAGTGGAGTGAAAGACACTCAGATTTGGTTTTGGTGGGGTCCCAGGTTCAGGGGGGACAATAGCACTGCCTGAAGATGACAGTGACTCCGATGGATGGGAAATCTCAGCTTTCTAAGGATCAGACCTGTAAATGCTCCTTTCTCTCAAGCAAGGAAACGTTTTGTCTCAGCTTGGGTCCCAGAAATGCGTGCTGACAGTTTAACAGCTCTTCTTTGCTACGTTTAGGCACCCCCCGTGCCAGGATAACTGCTGCTCAGCTCTGTGCCAAGCTCACTAAGTCCTGTTTCTCTTATTTTCTCCTGTCATACAGATTTTGGTGAGCCTGTGTCCCCCAAAGTCTCCCAGGACCTCCCCTCTCCCCCTTCTCTCTAATTAAACAAGAACTGTTGACAGATGCTGTCAAAGCCAGTTTCATCTCCAGAACTTTTCAGCAAATAATAAGAGAAGCTCAGAAATAAGAAGTCAGAAGAATTCAATAGAAAAAAGGCAAATTCTCAGCAGCCCTAAAGGACCTTAATTCAGAGAAGCACCACTGACACTGCACAAGAGACAGGAAAAACAATGCCTAATACTTTTTTTTTGCTGTGTGGTGAGACATCAGAATAGAGAAAGGAAGGGTTTCAAAAGGCTTTTTTTTTCTTCACTTTTTACCTTCAGATTTGGGTCACTTGCCTTGCACAGGGTGTCTGAGCTGGAGTATCCACTGTAAATCAGGGGATTTCAGTAAAAGAGGGTGCACACCCAACATCTGCCAGGGCAAAGTCACCAGGCAGACAAATGGGGCTGCCTGAGGTCTGGAAAAGGATAATGTTTGGAGTGAACTCCCTGACATCATTTTCCTTGCCAGGAGTTTGAAACACCATGGAGTCAGAAAGGATTTGTGGTGGACATTTCTTCAAGCAAGGAATTTGACAGATATTCCTGCTCTGCTGAACTGGCTTTGCTGACTGCTCCCTAAGTCCCTTAAACAATGGTGTTGTGATTAAAAATGTCACATAACCAAAAGCATCATAATTGCAAAAAACATTCTCATTAACAAAAAAGTTCTCCTTTCAAATTCCCCTATTCAAGCAGCTCTGTAAGCTTTTAATCCTTCAAGTACCAGTAAATGACATCTTTGCTAAGAATGGCCAGTTTACATCAGCAGAGAGATTGGAGAGGGAATCTGGGTTCACTGCAGATGGAGAGGGAAGTGTTTCATGTCAGCACAGACTGAAACTCTCAGCTTCTAAAATAATCTCCCTTTCTGCTTATTCAAACTCACAGGTAAAGAGAGGCTCAAAAGCTCAAGATCAAGATGCTGGGATGATGCTGATATGAGGATGTGATCTACCACAGAATCCCAGAATATCCCAAGTAGGAAGGGACCCACAGGGATGATCAAAGTCCAACTCGTGCCCTTTTTCAGGAGGATGTGACTTTTCACTTGTGCTAGTGCATGGAGAGGTCACATCCCTGGGCTCAGAGGGAATTAACTGAGTAGGCTGGGAGGAGACATGAAAAATAATGAGCTTTGTGCTGGGGGGTGTTGTCCAACGAGACCCAGCTACAACCTCAACACAAATGAACCTGAATTCAGCTTAAATCCTCCCAAATCGAGCTCCACTTGGGACTAACTTCCAGCTTGGCCTATTTGTTGTCCTCTGTAGGCTTTCCTCCAAATCCAGAAGGCAACCCAACAGCTTTCCGAGGATCCAGCAATGCACCAGGGATTGTCACCTCAATTAGATGAGATATTCAGACCATGCTCATATTGCAATATCCCACCTATGTATGTGTGGTTATCAGCAGAGTGCTCCAAGGCTCATCTAAAGTTGAGAAGTATTCCCTGCCATCAGTGTTTTGGGATGTGGGGTGCCCCCAGTGCTGGAAATAAGACAAATATAAGACAAACAAGGAAAGGAGCTTTTCAGCTGACTTTGGAAATAGCCAGGAATGGATTTGCTTCACATCAAAGCTGAAAAAGAACCCACAAGCGAGAAGGCAAGTTAGTTGCTTTTGACCCAGAATAATGATTTAAAAGGGAAATAAACATACAAAATCTGAAGAAGTCATGTTTGTGACTCACTGACATAAAAATAAGTGGTTTTGTTAACATTTTGAGTTTTAAAAACAAAACATCTCAGTCAACATGGAAAAAATAATTTTCCTCTGTGTTCATATTTTCAGTTTTGGTCCTTGTCCTTTTAGAAAATTGGGTCATTTCTTTGAATTAAAATCCTACTGGGAAACACCTGAAACATTCTTCTTGAATTTGTCCAAGCACATGTGTTTTTTTTTTATTTCCTGGAATTTCCATTTCATCTCCTCTTTCTAAATTACTCATTAAATTCAATGTGAATATAGCCTCATTTGCAAACCGCTTGGTGTTTTTTTTTTTTTTCCAAGTGTATTTACTACTGTTTATACCTATATGTGAGTGTGAATACATATCTGTGTATGGAACATGATTAAATTTTCAGTCTTGGAGAAAGATTCATAGAGAGACTGAGACAGAAGGAATTGCCTGTTCAGGAGAGGGTAGAACAGGCTCGTGATCACTCATTTCTTTGCAGCTACAAGGGCATCCAAGCTCGAGCAAGGAGAAGGCATTTCAGACATCCTGTTGCCAGTGGCTGCCAGACTTTGGCTCCCTGGAGAGACGAGGCAGAGCATCCCAAATATCAAGTGTCTGAACGAGTCCCTCCGTCTCTGCGCTGTCCCGGATGGCCCAGGGGAATAGCCAGCCCTTTTCTGACTCAACGAGCCACACTCTTCCCACTCCCCCACTGCTGAAAATCAAACAATCCATTAGGGCCGCGCTGAGTGGATCTGACATTTCCCAGGTGTGGATTAACACCCCCTCAGGGCCTCGGCGCGGTGAGAATCCGCTCATCCTTTGCGCTTCACTTCCCATCGCTGCTCCCAGTGAGGGGGAGCCCCAGCACCTGCCAGCCCAGTGCTCAGGGCCCTCCAGAGTGTTTTTCCAAGGTGTTTTGCTTGCCCTGGAAGGGATGAACAGGGGAATGATGGCATGTTGTGGGGTGTTCAGGGATGGTATTAGCTTAGGGTGTTCCCACCTTCCCCCGGTTATTCCTTTAGGTTGGTGATGTCTTTGGGGATGGAAGCAGCTTTAGGTATCCCTTCCTCTTGTAAGACTCCTTGTCTTGCACCTCATCAACATGGAAATTGGGACCATTTACCTCCACCCCATCCCTGGATAATGCTCCATCACCACGGTGGTTGTTCTCCAGATTTTCTCCCATTCTGGGTACCTCCACTATCTTCTCAGCCAAACATGCTCTGCTCCATGCAAACCTCACCAGTGCAGACCCATCCAAAAGTTCTCCTTGTGCTCTTAGAGACTGGGACCAGTCCCAGGCCCTCAGAGAATCCCAGGGAAGCTGCAGTCCCATGCTCCTCTGTGTGGGTGGGAGGAAATTGCCAGAGGAGCCACTGCTGACATAAATAAAACATCAGTTACAGAAGTGACAGCAGTTAAAGAGTAAGAACAGCCAGAGCAGATCCAGCAGATCATTCCAGCTCAGAGTCCTGCTGCCAAGAGTGGCCAGGAGTAGGTGTCAAGGGATTATCTAAAAAAAAAACATGTAAGTGTGAAGTGATTCTTTCCAAAACACACTTTCTGCCCCCAGTGAACTACAGATCATGGATGTTTTGAGAAAGAGCTCTTATATTTAACAGTCCTGGATGGGTTTTTCTGCCCATAAATTTGCCCAATCATTTATCTGTGTAGCCCTGATTGGGAGCACTGACTTGGATTCAGGAGATGAAGGTTCTTTGATGTGCTGTGTTGGAGGACAATCCCAGGCAGGATGTTCTGGTCTCTATTCAGCATCTGAAACGTCTGTGTTTAGTGTCGCTCTAGACACTCAGCTTATCCAGGACACCTACAAGGGGGTGGTAAAGGTGATATCAGCCCTCATGGTCTGCAAATGTACCTGCCTGAGGCTGGGCAGGTGTGAAGGGCAGCTCAGGGAGGATTTTCTGCCTTCTCAGTCTCCTGTCCCGGTCTTATTTCTTCCCTTCCAGCTTTTTTTTTTGCTGTTCATTTGCAGCATGATCTCATCCCTCCATGTACAAAAACCTGCACTAGGGACTGTCACACACCTTCACTGGAGCCAAACCCAGCCTGGAATTTTTGGATCTTACACCAGGGGCTGCCTGGCAGAGGTGAAAGCTCTTTGGAGGCCACATCCTTCTGCATTACCACAGGTGAAAACCTAATCCTGCCCTTCTTTCTCCTTGCACCTAGATGTTGTGGGTATTATTTCACCTTTTCCAAACAGCTGAACCTTTCTGAAAGGCTGACACTGGAAAGGAGCTCCTGCAGCCTGCAGAGGATGCATTCCTTACCTTATGCCCCTGGAAGGAAGCAGGAGGCTGCCTGGAAGCCCCCTGGGCTCAGTGAACATCCAGGGGCAGAGGCACAGCCCCATCCCCTCCCCTCCCACCTGAGCTGTCCCTGCTGAAGTCACCAGTCCCTTCACAACCCCATCCCTGTTCCCAGGGCAGCTGTGCCCCCACAGAGTTAACTCATTCCAGGGGGACACAAAAGAGCTCTCCCCTGCACTCCCATCAGTGCTGTTGGAAGGCTGTGATTTGCCCCCTTGGCTTCCCAGCACCCTGCTGCTCCTTCTGGCACAGCTCAGGCTTCACCAGGGTAGATCCTGTCATTTAAAGCCGTGGGGAGGCAAGGGCTTAAAAGCCCAAGAAACTCAAATTCAGGCATTTTATGATGGACAGGAAGACTTATTCCTTCCCTGCCTGCGCTCCCCCCCCC
>VZRZ01002110.1:143070-175914 GCA_013398175.1 Climacteris rufus | reverse complement strand
CCCCCCCCCCCCCCCCCAAAAAAGAGACTTTCCCCAAACCCTGCAGGATTAAGGAATACATTGGGTATATTGGTGGTGCTTTCTTTGTTCTGATAAATTTCAGTGAAGCAGCATTTTGCTTGGTTGGTTTACGCCTTATTTCAGTCCTTTTTCTGGGATGATCATCCAGGTTTGGGAATGTCTCTAAACCAGAGTATCTGAGTGTCTGGGAGGGGTTTAACGAGCCACACAACCCTAAAAGGGCGGAGGTTGCTGGTAGTTCTTTTTGCAGGTAGGAAAGCAAGGGACAGGCTTTTTTCTCTTTTTTAATCATTAAGGTTAGAAAAGACCTCTAAGATCATCAAGTCCAACCATTAACCCAGCAATGCCACACCCACCAATAAAAGTTGTCTCCAAGCACCACATCTACACTCGTTCAGAGATACAAGAGATTCAGATTCAGATACAGAGATACAGAGATTCAGATTCCTGGCAGAGCCAGGAATTCAAACCAAGTGCCAAGCTGGTCTTTAAAACTGTCCTATTGATTCAAGATGATTCCATTCTTTCCTGTATCCAAAGATAAAACGATTTGGATACGGTTTGGATAAAGGTTTGGATACACCTGGATCGTGCTCTCTCCCTGTCTGCGTGTAAACCAATAATTGTACCTTCACATTGCACTTTGAAAAGGACCAATGTTTCCCTTCCTGCATCCCAGGCAGCAGCAGGGGTGAGAGCAAAGGCTCTGAAAGAGGATCCAGAGTGGGATGGATGCAAATGAGTGTTCAGCCAGAAGAATAAGGGGGTTGAAATGGAGTGAGCAGAACTGGATTCATTACCTGGCAATTAGCTCTGAATTAATGATCATATGGTACAACTGAGCTTGGAAGGGAGAGGTCAGTCTGCCAGCTGGAGTCAGCAAGATCTTTGGAGATTGATCCCTGCTGTGTGAGGCAGATCAGCCCAGCTTTGTGTGTTCTGGACACCTGAGGACAATGTTGACTCCAGTACTGCTGAGTGAGGGCTTTGGACAGGAAGAGGGGGACAATGGTCTCCTTTTTCTCTTGAGTACACAGAGAGAGGCAAGACCAAGCTGGACTACCCAGCTGCAATCCCAGCATTTTAGTTATGGTCACTTAATAACCCTGGTGATTTCCCGATCCCAGTTTCCCCAGAGGCCATCCCAGCCAATCTGCTGCTTCATCCCATCAGCTCTCAAAACCCAGGTGCCTCCCAGCCCTGGTGGTACTGCCTTCTGTGGTGCTTGCCATTGCAGCCTGGGCATCCCGAGTGTTTCCTTCCCTACCACACCTTCCTCCTCTCCAACTCCCATCATCCTGGCTTTTCCTGACTCCTCCCTCACCCCAGAGGGGGTCCGAATGTTTGGCTGAGCCTGGTACTCTCTGGAGCATCCTGAGTGCAGCTTTGTGCAGAGGAAGGGGAGAGGCAGCTGCTGCATCTCCCCCCTGCCTCTTCTCCCCATCTTTAAAGGACCAGAGAAGAGCTTTTACTGAGCCAGCTCCCAGTGTGAGCAGCTCAGAGCAATTTATGAACCCTCAAAACCCATTGCCAGGCAACCTGATGCTTAAGGCCTCTTTCCCAGCCTTCAAGAGGAGGAATCTGTCCCTCCCTCCTGCTGCCAAGCCTTCCCCTCTCAAACCCCCTCCTCCTCTCCCACAGCTGAAGACGAGCACCCAAAACTCCCCTGCTCTGTGCCAAAGTCCTGGGCTCCCTCCCACCCAAGGCATCTGTTCCTGCAGAGCCCAGGTCCTACTTGTTCTCATGCTGGGGACAAACATGCCTCAATTCCAGCTTGTAACAAATCTCTGGCTACCCAGGACATCTCTGGGGGCTGCCACAAGCCACCAGTCCAAGCAGTTTTGCAGCAGTTCATGGAGCTGGGGGCTTCCTTCTACCTCACAGCCCTGCTCAGAGAGGGTCTTCACCCCGAGGATGGCAAAGCAAGGCTGGAGAGAGGAGTCCTGGTGCCTTAACAGAGACTGTTCCCACCTCCCCACCATCTTGAGGAGCTAAAGGAGGACATGTGGGGTTGGGATGAACAGAGAGTGTCAAAGAAAGGGTGCAAAAGAGAGCAAATGCTGTGGGAAGAGGAAAGGAAGTTAAGCATGAATGTTTTCCTTGCTGATTTCTGATACTCCTTGCAATGGACTCCCCTGGGCTGGAAACCTGTTAAGCATAAGCTTGAGGAGACCATGAGTAGGTGTTGTAGTCATTAATTTGTGGTTCAACCTGGAGCCATCCATCAATTAAAACAGCCAGATCCTGTTTTCCTGGGGACAGAGTAGAGAAAACAGACGGTCTACAAACACCTGCATGCCAGGGGCTACACTGGCACTTCCCAGCCCTGAGGGTAAACCTCTGCTTGGCTCCCAGTGGTCCCTGGAGACACCCAGTCTCTGCTGGGGGAAACAACTGGGCCATGGATGTGGGATCCTGTGTGAACTCCTTAGAAATCCCATCCCTAAATGTCAGCCAGTCTCGCTGACTCCTGCACACAGCTGAGATGAATGGTCCTGGTGGTCCATCCATCCCAACCTGCCTTTCCCGTTGCTTCCATCCCTCCAGGCCCCTGGTGACAGACTCTTGCCATTAGATATGATGGAGAGGGCTGTTGCCCCTACCCAGGCACACTCCTGTGCTGTGGAGGCTCTGGGAATAAAGAAAGCAAAGAAATAAATCACCCAAAGTGGCTGTGATGGATTAGGAGGTGTTAAATGCACGGAGCAGTCAGGGCACTGCCAGCCCTTTTCCCCAGCAAAGCCACGAAGACAACAGGCACTGGGGCTTGCAGAGCCTGCAATTCCCCTTTCCTATTTTGCCAGGAGTGCTTTCAGAGCCGCTTTTTTGATTGAATTTGTCAGCCACCATTCTGGAGATCGCAAAGCTGCTTTCGCTGCCTTTATTGTGGTGCTCGCACGAGGCAATTCCAGAGCATCTGTATTCATTGCAGGCAGCATTAGGTAGCTGATGATTCAGCCAGCTGCCAGCAGATAGCTGCTCTCTCCTTGAGATGACTGAGTAATGCAGGAATAACCTGGGGATTCTGCTCCCCTTTGCTGCGCCTCTGGGTTTGTTTATTTATTTATTTCAGGTGGATCCCATTTATCACCAGCACGCAGGAGCCGAGTTCCAAGCGCTGGCATCCCCTTGGGCATGGAGAGCAGGGCAAGGCTGCTTCTCATTTCCTCTGGACAGCTTTGTCTTACCCACTGAAGATGAAACCTCCTTGTAGATGAGGAGCAGGACTGGGGGATTGGAAGTGGTGTGTTGGGAAATAAAAACGGGGACTTCTGACTGTGGACATGAGTGGATGAGCAAGAAGGGAAGAGGCTGGAGAAGTCAGGTGGGAATAAGAAAGAGGGAGCCCTGTACTTCCACAGAGAGGTTAGAAGTTGTGTGTTGGGAAAGAGAAATAGGGGTTTCTGGCTGTGGACATGAGTGGATGAGCAAGAAGGGAAGAGGCTGGAGAAGTCAGGTGGGAATAAGAAAGAGGGAGCCCTGTACTTCCACAGAGAGGTTAGAAGTTGTGTGTTGGGAAAGAGAAATAGGGGTTTCTGGCTGTGGACATGAGTGGATGAGCAAGAAGGGAAGAGGCTGGAAAAGTCAGAAGGAGACTTTTCCAGAGAATAAGGAAGAGGGAGTTCTGTACTTCCACAGCAGGCTAGTGTGGTGGATGCTGAGGATCCCTGCGTGAATGGAATTTTCTGGAAGCAGGCAGAGGTGAACTGTGGCAGCAGAGTGGGGATTGTCCCTGTTCTTGAAGGGCTGGGCTTGCACCTCTGTATCTGCTGCGAGATCAGGGGGTCACAAAACCCCTGAGCCTGCATTGGATGTGTTCCTGGTAACTCTTCCTGCCTGCAAGTTCAGCTTCTTTCCTAAGGCCTTGGCCTCGTCCCCATCTCCACACTGTGGAAGGAGATAGGGAAATTTCGGGCCTCCTGAGAGAGGTGTCTGAGATAAGTGGACTTGAATCACCCTAAAGCAGCTCTGATTTCTCTCTGCTGATTACAGAGGGAATTTGATGACAGCTTTAGACCAGACATGAACTACAGAGCAGCCATGAATCCAGGCTGCAGTCAAAGCTCCTCTGGCCCCACTCTGGGCACTTGGGATTTTTCCTGCCTTTTCTCTGGGAGCCATAAACCAATTTCTGAAAGCCTGATTGCCAGATCCCTGTGCTCCCCAGGTGACCCCAGGCACAAGACAAGCCTGCTCTGAACACAGGACAATTTTCCACTGGAGGACACTCAGATTTTCTGCATTTCTCTCACTCCCTGAGTAGAAGACTGGGAGCTTTCCAAACACCATGAGTGTGCAGGAGGGAAAGGCACTTTTCTCTTGGATCCTCAGCAAGGCCAACCTTGCACTGGCAATCTTCAGGAGTTAATCAACCTGCCAAGACTTTGTCAGAGGCACAGAGCAACAGGAAAAGCAGCATCCTGTCATCATGGCCAGTGTATGTGGCCAGAGAAGGTGCAGATACCACATCCCAGGGGCTGTTGAAATTGTTGTTCCTCCCATGCCTGTCCTAGGAGTGAAGTCCATTTCTGCCTCTCCATGTGGTCAGTGCTCATGGCTCTGAGATGCACAAGACAGAAAAGAGAGCTCTGGGAGAGCAGGTCCTTATCTCCATCACCACTTCATGGCAGCAAAACTTGAGTCTTGTACCCTAAACCACCTTTTCCCCAGGGATATTCCTGCATGGAAGCCTGGGGGCACTGCTGCAGCTCTCTGGGGCAGAGCAAAGGGTTTGGTAACTTCCTCCTGAGACAACCTGCAGGTGGAAGAGTCTTCTTCCACATCCATGTCCTTGCACTGACCCTTCTCCTGACCTTTCCCCATCAACACGTTTTATTTCCTTCCAGGTGCAATTTAAAGGGGAGAAGTGGAGGTGTCCTTCAGGATCAGGCAGCGATGCTGAGCTATCCTTGGAGGTGGGTCCCAGCACAGCTCTTCTGTCCATCCCTGGATTCCCTGGAATGAAAGGTCCTTCTCTCTGCGAGGCAGGAACAGAAGGAGAAGATGAAAGGGGGATAGAGAGGGAGCATTTCAGGCTTGTAATTCAGTTACAGCACAGAGAATCAATTCGCTGCAGCTCGGGGGCCTGTTTGTTTTTGCAGGAACAGAGGAATGAGTCCAACAAGGATGGTGTGCTGAGCCTGCTGCCCGATCCCAAAGGCAGGGGAGGATGCCAGCACTTTCCCAGGTGCTGGCTCTAATCCAGCCTGTTGCATCCTGCACACAGGTGAGGTTGGGTTAAGGAGGGGTGAGCACGGCAGCTGGTCCATACCAGGCACACTGTGAAAAAAATCTGATTTTGTGAAAGTTTTCTGTGACTGAAAAGGAAGCAACAGCCTCTTGGGGGTTCTGAGCACCTGAAACAGCCTTTTTGATGGCCTGGAAGAGGGAGAAGCTAAATGGCATTGCTGGTGGTTAAGCTGAAAGGACGTGGCACCCTGGGTTAATGATTGTGTCCTTCAGGCACCTGAGGAAAACAAGTGAATACAGGCTCAAAATTTATCCAGAATTGTACAACAAGAGCAGAGAGAGACAAAAATGGGGGGAATGTGGGTGGGTTGTGGATCCAGCAGTCCCTGTCCTTCTAAGATTTAGGTGGGCACTCGCCACCTCTCTTGTGTGTGGCCAGACCAGGCCACCAACCTCCCTCAGAACAAGTGCAGTGGTCAGGACTGAGGACCCAGAATTCCACCCAAATTCCATTAACTCTCAAATTCTGCCCAAAACATTCCTAAGGAATCTCCATGTGAAAGTGGTGATGCTCCTGGCATTGGGAGACAACCATACATCCATCTGGGTGGGGCTGGGTCAGCTCTGTGCTCTGCCCACTGCTCTTGCCAGTGACCTCAAGAGTGACAAGTCCCAAAAAGGATGGACAAGAAGCACAAGTAACACCAGACTTGAGGCACAAAGGGCTGAGAGGTCCCAGGTGGTTGGACCTGGCAGAAAACCACCTCCAGGGACTGCTGTCACCCTTCCCATTGAACACCTCCCTGGAAAGGGAAGCATGAAACCCATCCCCTTTCCTCGCTCTTCTTTAAAGCAGACAGGACCATCTCAGTATCCTGATGGTCTTCAGGGCATCACCTGGCTGGTGGCCCCATGGGGTCACACAGGAGACAGAGAGAGGATGTGCTGGGAGCTCGAGAGCTCCTGAACTGCTCAGGGTTGCAGGGCTCTGGAGGGACAGGGGTCAGAGCTGCCCTCCTGTGAAGAGCTTGAACATATCCAAGGCCTGGAGTTATCCAGAATTACTGATCTCTGAAGAGGGAGCAGCACAAAAGATAAAGGCAAAACACTGGGAGAATGTGGATGCTGCAGGAACAGGTGGGGATTCACCAGCAAGTCAAAATCCCTGAGTTGTAAGGAGGAGGGAGAAGACTTTCAGGAGTTTGGCCCAGACTCCCTGCAACACCAAATCTTTGTTCTGAACATGCTTTTGAAAGGAAAATAGTTTTAAACCCAGAAAAGTGCTAGAAGAGGAAGCAGAAATGAACTTCCCTTGACGGAGCACCTTTTTTTTTCTTTTGGAGCCTTTATTATTCAAAGATTTCCATTAAGAATGGAAACTTCAGCTTTGCAGGGGCATGTTGTTGACCACCCTGCTGTTTTCAGTTTAATCTTGCCTTACATTTAACACAGCCCTGAGGGCACTGGGGCGACTCGCTGACACGGAGTATTCAGGATGGAAAAAAGCAGAGATACCCACTGGAGCTCTTAGAAACCCAGGATACAAGGGAGCGAGCTGTTGGCTGCCCCTCAGATTCAGTCTGTAGCTTGATATCACTCAGTCCCAGGCACAAAAAAGGAAAGTTGTCTCCAGAAATGCATCACACAAGCTCTCTGTGGTGCAGGGTCCGTGGGTACAAAGCAGCCTGCAACTCCAGGGCTGTCTCTTTTTGTCACAGAGAGCAGGTCCTCTGGGACTTTAGGTGGAGACTGTGGGGAAAACTTTCCTGGAACAGGCACTTTGGGAAGCTGAAGGTGAAAAACAAAGCTCTACCGAGCTCTTTCAGAGCTGTCTCCTTCCCCTGGGGGCATCCGGTGGCCTTTGCCAGGGGAACATTTTTGATGGGAAACTTCTGAGACCTTCTTGCGGTGACCTGGTGCTGCTTGGCCAGACTCTGTCCTGTGCCTCTGACAAAGGACATGGGGCTGGAGGAACACACAGTGAAGGTGGAAAAGGTGATGCCCCCACCAGCCTCCTGGAAAGGATCTGCCATGGTCATGCTGGATGTCACCTGTGCCACGCTCCTGTCCCTACAGGGAGAATCCTTGCACTAAACCCCCTCAGCCAGAGGAAAGGGGTTTGGCTGCCTTCTTTCAGCTGCTGATGGCTTTCAGGGAAGGTCCCTATCCCTCTCTGCCCCACAGCTGGGCAGGGGGGACTCTCAGTTGTCTCGATAAGGCACAGGCTGAGCCCTGCCCCGCTGGCATCGGGAGTCGATGTCTACAAAGAATTTTAAGAGATCTGCGGAGCTTCTCCCCTTTGAAAAGTGGAATTCCTGCAATGTGGCACTGACAGCCCGGAGAGAAGGAGGAGGAGCAGCCCCTGTTTTCCGCCGCCCCGCAGGCAGGGAGCCGCAAAGCCCCGGTGCCCGCAGCCCCGCTGCTCCCGTTCCCCGCGGAGCGGGATTTGGGATAACTGCGGTGGAGGGTTCCCTCTACTGGCCTGAAACCCCGCGGCTCCGAGCCCGCCGAGGATGTCAGCGCAGGGAAATCTCTGTTTAGGAGACTTCAAGGGGTCCTTGACCTCCCCCTGCTTCACCTGACTCTGCCCTGGGCATCTTCCCATTCCCTCATTCCTGTCCCCTTTCCCGTGGCTCTCCAGTGCCGCCCATTCCAAATAATTCCTGCCTGTTTCTCTCTGATTTAGCGATGGCACTCTCCTCCTCACACAGCACAAATCCCATACATACAAGGAGGGCACAAATAACCAGAAACAAAGCAAAACCCTCTGTGTTGTGGGCAAAATTCAGGTCTGGACATCCCTGGGAGCAACTGGGGATACCACAGGATGGCCAGGAGGGCCGCAGGGAGTGGATATCCAAGACCTGACCATCCTGCCTTGGATGAGGGACACCTCCCTGCTGTCCTGCATGCCACAATCCCTGTGTGAGTGTTCAAGGAAAGGAAAAGGGAACCTATCTCCCTCTCCTGGAAATGCTAGTTAAAAAAGAAAGGAGTGAAAAAGAGATAAAAGTGGGTGTTTAACTTTATTGAAAGGTGTTTAACCAGCCCAAGCAGAAGCACCAGAGGTCAGAACACGGAAAAACCAACATAAATAAAGGGGAAACTCCAGCCCTGTGATTGCTCCCCACTGCTCCATCCTTTCTCCCCTACATGAGCACCTATCTCTCTCCTTCCCTCTTCCAACCTCTGTCTTTATTATTATCAAAGTGAAATTTATGAAGAGCTTGAGGCATTGGCGATTTCCTGGATTTCAATATAACTTCTTGCAATCTTAAGTGAACAGCTTGGTTGCCTCTGCCTGTCAGGGAATTTAAATTGCAAATTGAATAGTGAAATGCAGCAGCCAAGGGTCTGTACCAGTGGCTTTGGAGAGCAGAGATATCGCTTAGCAACTGGAGGCAGAGGGGGATGGAGGTCGCTGTAAATACGGCAGTGGAGGATCTGGATTTTGGGATACCCCTTGCCCCTGGGGTGCCAGGAGAAATAACCCATTAGTGAGCTGGGGGTGTGACTTATTAAGGAAAATTGGAGATCCCGGGCTTGCTCAGCCTGGAGAAGGCTGGCAGCCTTCAAGAGGAACCATTTTCTTTCTGACCACCACCTACAGCAGGTGACAGAACAGGCACAGCTGGACTGTCCCCAGAGAAGCAGTGAAATGGCAAGAGCTGGCAGCCACAGGTTCTGATTTCCAGTTACAGCTGGAAATAAGGACAAAACCCTTACAATTTGGCCAAGCACCAGCACAGGGGCCCACACAGGTGATGCAAAGTCCACATCCAAAGTCCAAATCTTTTGCAACTCGTCTGAGCAAGGTCTGGTCCAGCTTTGAAGGTGGCTCTGCTTTGAGCTGGAGGTTGAACCAGACACCTCTAGAGGTCCCTTTCAACCTGTGCTATTCTACAGTTCCATCCTATGTCTCTTTTTAAATTAAATATGTTGAAAACTGACTTCCATACTGCCAGTAATTAGAACAGAGGAGTCATGAGCAATCACTTAAGCCTCTCCCTGCTCCTGACAGATTGAGGGACATCCAAAACTGTGCTGTCACCTCTTTATTGCAACTTTTCTTGCAGGAAGGGAGACTCTACACCCCCCATGGACAGTCTGTTCCTCCCTGTGCTGTTAGAAAAATGTTTCCAGTGTTAGTTTTGCCTAAATGAGCTTCAGTAACTTTAGACCCTCTGGCTTGAACTCATTGCTTAATAACACAAACCTTCAATGCAGCCACCATTTAAAGGCACAACAAACTGCAGCAGTGAATTCCACCAGTCTGTTGTGCTCTGGCTTAAAATTAATAATGGCTCTTCATGGAGAATCAGCAATCAACAGGAAGGATTTGTTCCCAGGCTATGGATGTTGTGCTGAAACAACTCTTTGGTGTTGACTTCGGGGGACTACTCTTAGTACAAGTACAATGTGTTCCTGAGGAGAATAGGTCAAGGAAACTTTGTAAGGGATTTTTGGGTGGGAGTCTAAGGCCAACAGCCACTAAATTATAGAATTATAGAATGACTTGGTTTGGAAAGGACCTTAAAGATCACCTAGTCCCACAATGGGCAGGGATGCCACCCACTAGATGCACATCCAAGGCTATTCAGGGAGTCTGTGTGTATTTCATGTACTTCTCCAGTGTCCCAGAATAGTGCTCTAACCCTGAATTATTTCCCCCATCATTAAAAACCCTCACAGGTTGTGACTTAGAAGGAGCAGGGATGTTTACATGTCCACCCCTCATCTCATGGGTACAGCAGTGTTTGCTGCCTGGCCTCAAATTCTGGCAGTGGTTCAGCTGTAGGAGCCAGCAAGTGTCACCCCAGAATCAAATGCAATTTCCCAGTCAGTGCTAAATTCACTTAAATCCCACACTTCCTCTGGAAAGGTGTTGACATTTACTCAGCTGCTTGTCAAATGTCTGGAGATGTGAACATCTCAAACAAGAGCTGTTGTCATTAAAGGAACACAAAGACAGGTAGTTAGCATGATATGGGGAGAGGTGTCTGGTGAGAGGGTGTTTTATGTGTGCCTGCCTTTCCCTCCAGCTCCCAAGGAGACAGTTGGTGCCAGGGTAGCACATCAGATGGCAGAGGAGTTCTGTGGGGTTAGCAGAGAACGTTCAGATGTGGAAGACCAGCAGAGGTGTGGAAAATTCTGTCTCTGTCATTCAAAAGACACGTTCCTTTTATGAAAAGAATACTTGACAGGAGGTTGTAGACAGGTTGGGATGAGTTTCTTCTCCCAGATAACCTGTAATGTGAGGAGGAAAAGGCCTGAAGTTGCACCAAGTAAGGTTGAGATTGGATATTAGGGAAAATTTCTTCACTGAAAGAGTGGTCAGGCATTGGAACAGGCTGCCCAGGGAAGTGGTAAAACTACCAGCCCTGGAAGTGTTCAAAACACCTGTGGCACTTGGGGACATGGTTTAGTGGTGGCCTTGGCAGTGCTGGTTAATGGTTGGACTCAGTGTTCTTAGAGGGCTTTTCCAACTTTAATGATTTTATGACGCATCAGTGGCACTCAGGTTTGGCTCACCCAGTCAGTGTTCAGGTGCCAATCACAGCTCCTAAAATGGGAGAGAAACAGATGTTTCCAGGAACGAGCACCTTTGCTATTTCAGGATGAGCTGAGTTCTTTCCTTGTGGTGTAACCCTTAGGAGCTAATTAGTCTTTGTACCCTTCAGTTCCCATGGTGAGAACACCATTCCTGTGATTTCTTTATTGAGCCTGGGCCTTGGGCTGTTTTTATCATCCATGAACATCTCCAGTCAAGAGAGCTCTTGACACCGTCCTTCGCAAACTGCCTCGATATAAATTATATCCCTGTCCCCAGGAATTCCAGTCCTTAACCCTGACCCTTCAAGCCCCACAGCAGCCTGAGGGAAGTGGAGCAACATCTCAGGGAGCTTCAGAGACCCTGGCATAGACTTCACCATGTCCATGGCAACCAAAACAGATCCTGAGCCCCACGTCCACGTGTGTGGCATCACTGGGGAGGTTGGTGCAGGCATGGGAAGTGCTCTGTGCTTGGGCTGGAGTTTCAGAGCCTTGTGATTTTAAATCCCCTATGTCTCATTTTCCAAGACCCAGCTGCTAACAGGGGGGCTCTTTCCCTGCAGGCTGAGGTTAATTGGCTTGTGCTTTTAAAAGGATAAAGCTGCGGAGACTCGGAGTCAGGGCTGTTCTCCAGATTTCCATTATAATCTACATTGCAGAAAAATAGCTTTCCTGATCAAATCATCTGTCCTCTCAGTGCAGAGGATAAAGAGCTGGTGATGTGGGAAAGCTGCAGCGGGGGAGATCTGCAGTGTCTCTGCACGACCTTGCTGGACAGAGGAGGAAGAAGAGGCAAAGACTTTGCTGTGAGGAACTGGGAGGGAGGTGCACAGCAGAAGTGAACTGTATTGGGGCCGTTCCTGAGGTTGGTGTTATGCACCTCTTGAAAAACAAATAGGAAAATAAGACGGTGCACGAGGCTGGGAATTCACTGGGGAATGTTGAGAGTCTTGGGACCAAGCCCACAGCTGCTCAGCTGTATCTTCTGTACAACATCTCTTACTGCACAGGAAGGATGTTCACTCCAACATGAAATTCACCTCATCCTTTTAGCTCTCCTAAAAATGCCTTTTACTGAAGATCTAAAAGTCTTCTAAAGAAAATTTCTTTAGAAATAGATGGGACCAAAACACCCTAAAACTCAAAGTCTGTGGTGAAGATGCTCAACTGGTTTTCCAGGTCCAGTCGTGATGACTGCAACCCGTTTCCCACAGAAAAATATGAGTGACTGGCAGCCTTAAAGTCCCTGGGAGCAAAACTGCATGGCTCCATGTCCTGTGTGGAGATGGCCTCGGAAAACAGGAGGATTCCTTGCATTCCCTGTGCTGAGGGCAGGAGACTGTCAGCTGCAAAGCCCAGAGTCGAGTTTGCCTGGAGCACCTTCTCTTGAAGTTTCTTTCCTGATGCCACCCATTCAGACTCACCAGAAAAGTGAGTTAAATTTTAAGTGTTCAAGGCTGGGATGGACAGGGCTCTGGGCAGCTTGGTCAAATGTCCCTGCCCATTGCTGAGGGCTTGGGATGAGCTGATCTTTAAGGTTCCTTCCAACCAAAACATTCCATGTTTCAGTTCTACGAAAAGAGACTCAGTTTTCCTTTCTCCTCCAGCTCTTCCCTGGCACACTTCAAACAGACATGCAAATCAGCACCAAGACTGACAAAAGTGGTGCCAGGTACTACAGGTACAAATGAACAGAAGATCCTCCCCTCCTGAGCATCCTATTCACCTCCTGACACCCACAACAGGCACTTGACCTCTGCTGCTCAGCACCCCAGGGAACTGAAATCCAGAGGCCAGCTCCACCCTATCCTCCCCATCCATCCTATAAACCGTGCTTAGGATTGGCAGGAAAAACAAACGTTGAGATTTCTCCCTCTCACACTGCAGTATATTCTCACTGCTGGCCTCTTACCCATAAAGTTTACAAGATGTGTGTCACAGGGGTGATTTGTGTGAGGACAGAGGATGTTTACCTATGGTAAATCACAGTCTGTTTCTTTGTGATCTCCTGAAATTTCAGTTACTGAAACTCTTGTTTTATTTCTCTCTTTCCCATGTGTTTTTCTCATTTAGACAATGAGCACCACAGTTCAAGTTTGTTCCTGTGTGTCTTAAGGTTTTAGATGACCCTCATTTTGCCTCGGTGCTTTATACTCTGCCTGGGTGCATTTAGCTCTCTGTATTCCCATTTTCTGCCTTAAGCTATTTTATAGCATCTTGTTCTTGATGAAGTTGCTGATGCAGCTGCAGGTTGGGTTGTTTGGGTTCAGGAGCAGGACTGTGAGCTTTATGAAAGGTTACAGCTCTTCTCCCTCCACAATGCATTGCTTTCTGACCCAAATTGCCAACTTCCACGCCTGCTGGGAAACATGGTGAGGGCTGAAAAAAGACTATTTGGAGGGAGAACACTGGAAGTTTAAGGCTGCTGAGCATTGTACACCTGGAGGAATGGCTTGGTTACACTGTGAAGATGTGGCTGCAGAGACTGAGCAAAGGTTTGATGCAGACCCAAATCCCAACAAGGAAATTTCTGCCTGTTCACTAGGACTGACACAGAATCCATGGCAAACACAACAATCCTTTTATCAGTTTTGCAACCTCTAAGCTGCATCCTTCTCCTGGCTGAGCAAGTTTAAGAGCTTTCTCTGGATCCTGTAAAACCAAGAGTCTAATAGGCCTGACATGGACCCTGAGATCAGCTTAGTTGTTTGGAGCATGGTGCTAATAATGCCAAGATTGTGGGTAGATCCCTGTATGGACCATTCATGTGAGGATTGGACTTTATGATCCTTGTGGGTCCCTTCCAACTCAGAATATTCTGTGATTCTATGTCCAAGCCCAGTCTGATTGGTGCCTAAATGTTGGTTTACCTTCTTTAGTCTTTTCAGCATTTTACAGGGGCTATACTATCAGGGCTCTCCACTGCCACACCCACTTTTGCATGGCTTCCATGCAGATTTTGAAAATTAAAACAAACCCCAAAACAAACCACAATTGTTTTTGGCCAAGAAATCAATTTGTTCTAATTATTGTGGTGCTTAACAATCTCCACTCTGTCTGTTTTGGAGCAGAACTCTGACCATAGCACATCTTGGCCCCTTGCCTGGAGTTATTGTTGTTTGAGATAATGTTTATGATTGAGTTCAGCGAGTTGTGCATTTCCTTATCTTTCCACATGTCTATGAATGCCAGTATTTGGAGTCAATCCAGCAGAATCCCAGGATGATTTGTCAGAGACAAGCCAACAAGAGAATATGAAAAGGGAAAATGGGATGGCAATGGCAAGAATATGAAATTTCTGCTACAGATGCACAGCGTTTGATAATTCCCAGGCACTGCAAGCTCTGAATTGTGGAGTCCAGAAAGAATCTGAACAGGTGACACAAAAAAAATGTCCTGGGACAAAAAAATGTACACTGGGACATAATGGGAAAACTCTTTGTCATCCTGTGTTTTCTTCACAAACACAGAAGACCAGAAATAAGCTCAGTAAAAGAAACTTAATGAAGCAAATTATTCTAATGCAGTTGGATTTCTCATCTTCTGTAGAATATTGAAGTCATTTTGGAGGCAGAAACATCAGTGACTGTGGCTGTCTGAGCTGTTGCGCAAACTTCAGGATATCCTGAAGTAAATGATGTTCCCTATTCCATCGGCAAAGTGGGAATGGCAGTAGAGGCTGAGCAAAAATGTTTGCTATTACCACATGCAAAAGTGCTTTGAGATCCTGGTGTGGAAGAAATGGAAGATGAGCAAAGCATCTTCCTCACTAAACTCCTTAGCCATGGTAATTCTACACGGTCATCATTCACAGGAAGAATGTTTTATTTGGGAAGGAATAATCACATCTTGCTGCCAAAACATGAAATCCAATTATGCTGTGAACTAAAGGCTGTTTTAAAGGGTTTAGAATTTCTCTGCTTTATCCTCATCAGCTGCAAAAGTGGGTTTTCTTCCCTTCTTTCCTTCACTTTTAAAAGGGCTTAGTCCCTTCTTTTCCTGTTTCCATCTTCCCTGAGTGCCAAATTTCCCTTCTCTAAGACAGAGTTAACAGTTGGGCTTTGCCTGGGATTTTGCCTCACACCTTCAATATTTACCCACAAAAATCAAGGCAAACTTATGAGCCCTGCTCTGGTTTTATTGTTTTCCACTCAATATGAAATGCAAAACCATGGGAGTGTTGAAATTGCGGGGTTCTGCCTGTTTTGTCCTCCTGAATAGACTTTGTGGTTAGCCTTTGGATCCAGTCCCTGTAAAATATCCATCCATGGGGAAATAATTTCTTAAAGGAGTCATTTAAAGATGTGGTGCTTCCTTTTCTTTCCCTTACTTCCTTTTCTTTCCTTTCTTTCCTTTTTCCTTTCCCCTTCCTTTTTCTGTTTCTTCCTCTCTTGAATAATAAATAATGTGGCTCCCTAAGTATACAAATTTTGTGTTTATGGTGTGTCAAACTCCTCTCTTTCCATGACTTTAACACAGAATGACTAAAGACTCATCAAGACCAAGAATTTAAAGGCAGGAAAGTTGGCTTTCTTCCTGTTGCTGCCACAGATTTTTATTAAAAATATAGGTTTGGGAAACATCATAGAGGAAAGGTGCTCCTAAAGATGAGACAAGAAGAGAGATGGCGTGAGGGTGGGATTCGGTCAAAGTCTGCTGTTCTAGAGAAGGATATTTCATACTTGAAGGGAAAGATTCTCACCAGTGGATAAAGCAAGAAACAGTTGTTTTAAAGAACAGCAAAGATAGCTCAGGATAAGAAACTGCCTTGGTCGCATTGATGTGTTTGGAGAGGTTGGCGAGGAGGTGATGGCAGTGGTAGAGCTGCCATCCTTGAAAGGCTGAAGAAACGCATTTGTCAGGAATTAATTAGGTGGAAATGACCCTGCCTTGCTGTCTTTCAACCTCTTTACAGCCCTAATTTTCAGTGACTGGAGAAGTCCCTTGCTAGGTTAAGTCTCTCTTTGTTAAACCTTGTCTGTGTAGATTGCAAATCCTCTCAACAACGCTGAGACTCAGGTCAGGGCTGCAAAGGAGCATTACAGGAGTAGCCAGTCCTAGTTCCAGTTCCAGGCAGCTGTAGAAGATCCTGAGAAACAGCCCTGTCAGCAGGGACAGATGGGCTGGACATTTGACAGCTTCCACATCAGTGCTGTGCCTTGGGGAGTCCACCTGTCTTTACCCTGAGAATAAAATGGAGAGTTCCAAATTGGATTCAAAATCCAGCATTCAAAGATCCTAGGGCTGTTGAAGACTCTCTTCTGCCTTCAGCTATAGAAACCTCTGGCTTCTCCTGCTCCTGCAGTTGCAGGAGCCCAGTCTGAATCCCCTGACAGTTGGAAAGCTCAAGATGGATGAGCTGCTTGCCTTTCCTCCCCGAATCCTTGATTCATTAGTTAATGTCTGAAAAGCACTTTGGAGCTCAAGAGTGTTAAGTGCTATTATTATTAGAGACCTTTCATATGAATGTTGATTGAAAAAGATAATTGTTACCTTTCTACCTTTCATTTCTTTTTTTTATTTTTTTTTTTAATTTTTATTGAAGAGAACAGTAACTGGCTTCCCTGAGAAGCAGAAGGGAAGAACTGGATGTGCTACTGACACAGGAGATGGTGGTGTAGTCCTGATGGATAACACTGAGAATGGAAAGAAATGGAAAAATGGGGGCTTCCATCTGCCAGTGTCTCAAAGGTGTAACAGAATTTATGGAACAGAGCTTCTACTCTTTGTACATTCCAGGCCATTTCAGCTCCTCTTGTGTGAAAGAGAAGGAATTGTTTGGTCGTGTTTTAGCAATTGTTTCAGCTGCCCTCTCGCAGGTACCATGGCCCAGAGTCACTGGGGTGTCCTATGTGACACTCAGCAGGGAAAGGCTGTGTTGGGTGTCTTGTTCCTTACCAGCCAGCCTTGCAGGGATGTCTCTCAGGCCTCAGGGCACCCCACATGGCACTGGATACCTTTGTGCCAGCAACTTTATGAGTCCCAGGATGCTTACACAGCATGGATGGGATTCAGCTGGGTAAAGGTAGATTTTAGATACTGAAGTGTATCCCACTGCAACTGGAGTCATTGCAACTGGATAAGGATCTAAAAGTTCTGCTTCACATCTGCCAGCTCCATCCCAGTGTGTTGGACATCTTTGGGCATCAAAAAATGGTCAGAAGAACACACTTACTCTAGAGTAGGTGCCTGTTTTGGTCAGGGATCAAACCTGTGTTGTTGACTGCCCTGGTTCTGAGGAGGGCTCAGACACTCGGCTCATGTGGGGACATCAGACCTGTGGACACTCTTGGGGTCTGAACCTGAAACCCATAAAACAAGACATCTCTATCAAACCAAGTCAACAAAGGCTGATGTTGCACCTACTTTGAAGACAAAATCATCATTAAATACAGTTCCTTTTTTGTTCCTTTGTTCCTTTGTTCCTTTGGTCTTCAGGCAGACAGCCGAAAACAGGGCAGGTGCCCAAAGCCTCTCCAGGCTCCACATCCAGGGATGGTTCTGAACTTGGCTGAGTGAGACCTAAGGGAACCAAATCTAACTGTCACTGTATTTTGGAGGCTGGACAATGGTGGACTACAAACCTCTTAAGGTCTTGTACATCCTTAATTCTCTTCTGTGATTCTTAGTGTGGGAAGACAAACTGCACCTCTGGGTGTCCATCCCTTCCTGTTGACTGTGAAAGGAGACAAGGGAGACAATTCAGACAGAGGGATCTACACCAGAGACAGGTGAAGTGGGTTCATAATCATGAAACCATGTTTGAATGTCTTTTTACAGCTGTAAATCAAGACAGGATTGTAACTGGGAGAGTGGAAAGCAGGGCTTGCTACAGTGATGGTTGAATCACCCTTGGGAGGTCTTTGTCCTTCAAGAGTAGGTAGAGTTTAGATAGAGAGAATAAACTCATATTTTTTGCATTGAGAAAAGGAAGGAAAATAACCCATCCACCCTCTTCTGCCTCTAGGAAGTTTTTTCATGATGGGTTTGAAGCATTTGAAGGATCTAACTTGTAGCTTTAGGCAGAAAATCCTGAATTTGTTTGTATTGTATCTGTCCAGTGCTCCCCTGACCTTCCTGGATGCACAAATAACTCTCCCGACCCACCTGAACTCATGGAAAGGTGAATTCTGAGACTTGAAACACACTCAGACTTGAAAGGTAAGCAGAAACCTCAGGGGGGGTCTGCAGTTGGAGTTTGCCAGCCCATACAAAGTAAAGATTAAAGTTCCTAGAGGGCACCATCCAATTCCCCTTTAGCACATTGGGGAACAAGTCTGACTGCTCAGGCTTAGTTTCATCCATGTCTTGTGTGACTCCACATCCTGATCTTCTTCACCCCACACACGATTTCCATGGAGAGAAGCAGAAGAAACCAGCCACGATGCTCTTTGCACCGATTCTCATTCCACGGGGACAAAGAGCCCTGGCAATCCAGTCACCTGAGGGGAGCATGAAGCTTTTCTGGGACCATGGGAACAGCCAAGCCTCACCTGGCTCTAGGACAGAGTGGACCAAACACAGGCATAGTGCAAAATTCATGTTTAAACACAGAGGCAAAGAGCAGGGCTCTTCCCATGGAGCCCTACAGTCACTTTTACCCTGTATCCCCCACAGCAGCATTGCCCTCCCTATTTCCAGCTTTGTTTCCCCTCTGATGGTTCCACCAGGTTGGAACTCACCTTTCAGTCTCCCACATGGAAGCAGGAAACAAAGCAAAAAACCTGTTTCTTCTCCCATTGATCATTCCTGCCCAGATCCTTTGACTTTGGGTTAATGGGGCCCGGAGATGCTCATTTTGCACACTTTTGGAGTAAAATCATTTATACAGACCAAAGATATTTCTCTCACAAAATAAATTGGCTAAACTGCTATTGCCCTGTCTTCCCATTTTTATCGAGCTGGGGTTGCATTAACATTAATGAGATGTTAAAGAGCAGGAAAAAAAAAGAAAGAAAGAAGAAAAGTCTTCCCAAGCAAATAATAACTATTCAGTCATAATTCAGAGGAAAATTATGGCTCTGTTACATGTTTGAAACTTTCCACTGTATTTCACTCCTGGTTTTGCTAAATTATGTGCAAGTGATGGAAGTCCATACATATATATGAATGTGCATTGCAAAGTTGAAGTGTTTTCTTTGCCTGGAAATCGTTTCCTCTTTCATTGACTCTGTATCTTGGTTCTTTCTCCTGTTCCCTTTCTGTCTGTGCAGTGCAGCTGAGGGGAAATTCCTCTTTCTCCCAAGACCAGCCTTGGTTAACTGGGACAAAGAACTCATTTCATGACTCAGTGGACTGCCTGCAGGGACATCAACAGAGATTCCTGGACTAGAGAAGAATAATCCTCAAAATCCAGGTCTCACTGCATTGTGATATTTATTGAGATTGGAAAATGGCAACACCATTCAGTTGAACTCTATCCATTTTTCTTCTCTGCATTGTGGGGTTGTCATTCTGGTGTGGAAAAGCTTTGGTTTATTTTCAGTCTAAATGGGTATTTTCCCGTTGTCCTTCAGGTTCTCAATCACCCACAAAAGACACAGCTCAAGTGAAGCAGCAAAAAACAGGAGTAAAGAGAAAATTGTGAGTTGTTTGGACTTTCTTGACAAAGAGTCTTAGGGGGAGTTATTCCTGAGTTATGGATGGGTTCAGCTTGTGCACATCACGCTGGGGACCTGACAAGGTGCTGGGAGAGTGGGCAGCCAAAGCTGTAATTCTCACCTTTCCTGCTTCAGAAGAACCCACTGACAGCACTTGATCTGCAGGAGAACTGCTGAGACAGACACCCCAATGATCTGCCTGTGCTTGTTTCTGTGAAAACATGAGTATCTGTCGGGCTGCTCAAAAATATACAGCTTTTGGTAGAGACAAAATGAAGGAGTCCAAGCTGGGATTTCCCCTCCTCCCAGGAAAAGCAAAACAAAACAAAAGCAAACCAAACCCAGAAAATCTCATGGCAAAGTCTTTCCCAAGGAAAGCAGTTTGCTTTATTCTCTTGGGACAAGGAAGTGTTTCCCTCAACACAACATGTCCCTTGAATCTGGCTTGTTGTCTTTGGTTACCTTTTTTGTGCCACGTTGCCATGTGTTTTTGGAGGCCAGGGGATGTGGCAGTACCTCAGGAACACATATCCTTTCCTGACAGCAAAACAGAGCAGCCCCATATGGGAGATGTGTCCTGCATTTACCCCCAGGATCCAGAGAAACTCTTTCAGCCCATACAACTCACAGCTCACCAGGAGACAGAGCCAAGGTTTTGTCTGGGAAAATCCCACAGGGTTCACATTCCACAGTAATAATTCCCCTATTTAGTCTTCTGCAAACTACAGAACTCATCTCTAAATGTGAATAACCAGGAACTCGGGGTGCTACGTGGATCACATGATGCTCTGGACCTGTTTGAAACCCTGTTTAAGGCGTGAGAAAGCAACCTTGGTTTCCTTGTGAAAGCTGGGCTCCTTTAACTTCAGTCCATGATGCCTTCATGGACCACGGCCACAGATCTGCCCTGGACCGAGCCTCAGGACTCCTCAGAAAGTCTGGAATTTCCTCCCGTTGCTGCTGCAAATGAAGTTTTCTGAAAACACAATCCTATTCTACCTTGTATTATACAAACTGTCTTTTCTTTCCAATTTATCCAAAGCCTCCATTTGAAGTTCCTGGCCAGATCCACTCCAGACCAGAGGCCACGGGTTCATTCTCAACTCCTTCATTTTTAATAAACTCTCAGTAAGCCTCACCTCTGTTTCAAAGCTTGCTACAACATCCCTGCACCCTGGGGCTTTGCACAGCTTTGGGTTTCCAAATGAAAGCCTAATGCTGGTTCATTGTTCCACAACCCCTGTTCCAGCCTGACCTAAGCCCCAAAGCCTAGGATGCAAGGCAGTGTCAGGATTACCCCTGCGTTTGGCAGGGAAAATACATCTGAAAAGTACAATTAACACTTTGTTAATGTGCCAAGGAACAGACTGATCTGCGTGTTGGCCAAAGGCAACAGAGCAACTGCTGTTTACCTTGATGTGTCTGTGCTTCTGTGGAGCAGTTCTGATAGCAGAGCTTATTCTCAGCCTTAAAGCACAGTGACAGATGAGAGGTCCTCCTCTAATTTCCCATCCTCTCCATTAGCAGGGAGTGCAGACAAAGCCAGCGGCAGAACCCTGCAGTCCCGACTCCTACCTGGCAGATAATAATGCAAATTACAGCAACAAAAGTGGTAAAAATTCGTGGCAGGAAAATAGATGAATAGGGTTGATCTCGGCTCCATGGGACAGCACCAAATGCCACTCCCAAGGGAGGCTCAGGTTCTGCTCAGATCTCTGCTGCTTTCACCAGTCATTAACATGCATTCCCATCTGGGATTGCAGGCTGCCATCGGAGCCCTGGGATGCTGCTGTCACCAAATGTGACACAATACCTCATCAAAGAATAAAGGAGTTTTTGCAAGTCTCTCAAAACTATTTCTGCCTTCGTGTTCTGCATCCTACGTCTGTCTGGGAAAGCTGAAAGGAGTCTGATACTTGGGGCAGAGCTCGGATTAGTGTCAGATGTCTCTGCGCCAACATCCTGCATCCCACTTCACACCAGCATCCTGCTTCCCAGTCTCTTCCATAGAACCCTTGCTTCATATGGACAATTTAATACCAAACTGGGGATATTCAACTTGCATCAGCCCAATTTCCTTGCTGCCTCTCTTTTACCCCAGGGCAGGTTGTTGCTCTCCTGCCTCTTTGGGATGGTTCCCTCCAAGGGATGCACCCGCCGTGCCTCTGGATAATTGAGTGATGCCTGGAGAGAGATGGACCAGTCCTCTCCTGCTGACTCCACGGTGGGGTTGCACTGCCCACAGCAGAAATTGCTGCCCTGGCTCATCTGTCTTTTCATTTTGTCTCAGGGCCTCCCTGCAAAACCTCAGAGTTGCGGAGAGGCAGTGATTGATTGGGGGAAATTTTGCCAGCAAAGATGCAGTTCTACAACCTTCATTCAAGATGGAATGGAAGTCACCAGGATAATAAAGATGGATAGGTGGATAGACAGACGGACAGATATGGAGATAGACAGATAGATAGATGATACTCTGCATCCTGTATATTAAAATTGTAGACAATCTGTCATCCAGCCTCTCTTCCCTTTTTTATCCCTCCCCTTTCTTAAATTATGCCTATTGCTCTGGAGAAATTTATTACAATGTAAGAAATAATGACTTTTTAAAGATATTTTTTACTTTTTATGCAGAGGTGTGAGGGCTCCCTGAAAACAAATGGATGAAGATGTGAAAGCTTATTGGATTGTCACGTCGGATACATTATCCCCAAGGCTCTGAATGAAGAATTAGACCATGGAGATCTTATTTGACATTAGATGTTTCAATTTCTCCAAGAACATTAGGCATGTTGGATTCAGCACTGAATTCAATAATAAACAACAAGCGTTGACCCTCCCCCTTCCCCTTTTACCCCTTAGCATTTTAAGTCAGAGACATGCTATTAAGATTTATTTTACATTTTTATTATTGAGCTCACAAGAAAAGGGAGATCGTATTTGCATAATTCATTTTTATACAAACCTTTCTGTATTACTTACAGCTGCCAATTCTCCCCCCTCTAATATATGTGTTTATGTGGCAGTAAAACAATGACATTGGAACAACACACTGAAAATTATTTACTCCAACCCTGCAGGTATTGCTGTATATTTATTAACCCCTGGGAATTATTTTGATCGAAATCCCTTTGGATAATGTTCATCAAAAGGCTGAGGCTATGCACTTCTCAGTGTCTTCCCAGAGAGAAGGCAGGAGTTTAGGATTAGCCCCTCTTGGGGGAATCAGGGAGTGGCCGCTTGTCCATGGAAGTAATTTGGGTATTTTTATTGCTGGATCTGGTTGGGATCACTGTGCTGGGTGCAGGATGAGTGCTGAGACACATTCCCTGGGGTGCTGGACGTGGAGATGGGCACTGGATCACCCAGTGTGGTGCAGAATGAAGAGCATTGCCTGTGGATTTCTCCATATCCTCTGGACCAGACCAACACAGACCCTACACTGCCCTGCTGAGCCCATGGACACCCACCCCACACCTCACCAGACACAATTCCACCTTTTCCACCTCACCTCAACTCCCCAGAGCTGCTCAGACCTTGCCTTGTCAGACTATTTTGATCTCTGGGGTGTCTCCTGGTCCTTTCCCTAGGGAGATGCCCACTCCCCCAAACACACCCAAACTACCCCTTTTCCCAGTGTTTTCACATGCTGCACTCACTGGTGGTGCTGGTGGTGCTGGTGGTGGTTGTGAAGATGGTTGTCATGGAAACTCCCTTTTTCTGCTAATTCTGCAGGATTTCTTTCTGTGGAATCGATTTGTGAACGTGCCTCCTCTTGCTCACCCTTTAAAATAACAGCTATTTGGAATATTTGAGAAATGTAGAATTTGCCAGGCTAGGGGCTTCTCTGAGTGGTTGATATTGAAATTATACCTCCATCCAATAGCTACACCCTCCAGCTGCTTCCAAAGGCAGCTCAAGAAGTCTCAAGGAGGAAGAATTTCCCAAAAAGTTTTTCCCTCAGCCCAGTGGGAGCAGTGATGTGTTCTGCCCCTTACACTTGCCCTACATACAGAAAACCCCACTCTTTTTCTCGTTCACTGTCTAGTCCTTCTTTGAGACCTAAATTCATGGTACTTTTGACATGCTGGGACAGGATCCCCCACATTTTAGTTATGGATAAACCAAACTCAGTTGTGTTTGTCATCAGCTTAGCACGAGGATGGGGTGTGTCTGGTGAGGAGCAATGGCTCTTTTTGACAAATGATCCACTCATTCCACAGACATTTCAGGGAAAATGAAAAGGAAAAACAAAACATGGTTTTAGACCTTTCTCACTTAAAAGACCCACAGATGAAGGATTCCCCAAAAAACAGGAAAACTGTGTAGTTAAACTATTCCATCAGGGGCATGGCAGATGGATCTGAGTTTATTTCTTCACTAGAAGAAATTTAATCTTAAAATCTCTCTCCAGCTTGTTTCTGTTTCCTAAAAACAAGGGTGCCCATTTTTAGGCTGCCATCAGAGTCTCCTGAGGTGAACACAGATATTTCCTGTGGTGTCTGAGGCCAAGAGAACAATGAGGGACAGGGACTATCTGCACTCCAACATGCTGGATTTAATGACACTTCCATCAGGGAAGGTTCCCCAGAGTGTTCCTCACATCTCTCCTGAAGTCAAATTGAAAATTTATTCACCCAGCCAGGGATTTATCTCACCTACCCTCTCCTATTTCAGTGCAAACATCACCCTCTGAGCCAGCTGTCTGGATGCTCTTTATAATCAGGGGAGAGAGATGGGCACTTGCAGAATGAGATTTGTCTGCCCTGGTTTCGACAGCTCTGTCTCAAGATGAGTTGCTCTGAACACCAGCAAGGCACGTTTCTCTCCAAGAGTGATAAAAGGGCTTAGCAAGGCTGTCAAAATCCTGTTATGGGACAAAGGAAAGACCATATAGATGAGCTAAAAATTTATTCCTAAACCAATAAGTGTTTTAACAGTCGAATAGTCTGGGTTATCCAATTAGTACAATAAAGTTTAATTAATGACGCAGTTAAAACTGCTGTGCTGAGACATTCCCACCTTCCCAGCATCCATCCCCCACCTGTGGTGTGCTGCTTGCCCTGCCAGTGTTCCTCTCCATGCCATGGGGGGACAGATCCAATTTCTCCATGGAGAAGGAGGAGGGGGGATTAAAAGTCATCGCCACCCTGAGCTCTTCCTTGGCTGTGAAGACCATGGTGGGGTTTATTCTCCTCACTCTCAGTGTGTTCATCCCCCTGTCCAACCCAGGCTGTGGTTTGCTGGGCAGTGGCCATGGGGGTGTCCCCAGTGCTGACCTCAGGCACAAGGCCCTTGCTAACAGGACATTTGTGGTCACAGGGACACCCAGCTCGGCACAGCACAGCCTGAGTCTCCCCCAGTGTCAGGTCAGCTCAGAGTCTGTGGCCTTTCACCATCAATGGCTAAAACCTCGTTAGCTGGGCTGCAAAGGACAGCACTGAGAGATGTCCCCAGGGTGTGTATCCAGTGTTATCCCCAGTGGCATTAACCACAGGGCACTGACCTCTTCTTGTTCATGGCCACTGTTCCATTCTCCCCCTGGCACACTCTGATCTGCAGCCTAAAAGGTGCCACAGACATTTCTACTCTATTTTTTTTCACTGAGTCCTGGAATAAATCAGGTTTCAAGTGACCCATGGCAGCCTTTGGGGTCAAACCATCAGGGTCAATAGAGAAAGTTCCCATGTCAGAGTTAGATGAAGCTGCTCTGGAAGAGAAGAATTTTCATTGAAAATCCCTGCTTGATACTAATGGTGAAATAAGGAATACCTATTCTATTTCTAAAGTTGTTTCTCAACCCTTTACACTCAGCAATTGTTACAAGGAGAAGTTTCAGACGCCGTGAGCGTTTATCTCCTGGCACAAAAGAGAGGTCAGAATCCAATGTTAACTCCACTTATCTGTCACCAGCGTTGATGGGAAGCCTCCTATTCTCCCAGCGCACAGAATTGCATTTCATGGACAAGGGATTTTAGAAAGTATTATGCTGGAGTTTGATCCTACCTTGCTTCAGAGCATGTAGAGATGTGCCTTCAGCTTTGAAGGGAAAAGGAGAAGGCACTTAATCAATAGCCATGTGAGTGATAAGCACATAAAAAAGATGAGCTTGGCCAGCTTGTATAATCATCAGTAAGACCATATGGGTAATGTATTATTCAGGAAGAAAGATGACCATGGTGAGGATGGTTTTTATGAGGGTCAAGACTGCTTAAGGAGTAGTTACTTATCCCACGAAGCCTCTTACCTGGAGCATTTACAGCACATTATTAGGATGAGGAGGGAAACTGCAGTGAATATTTTTGGCTGTGTCCTGGACAGGAGAGAAACAGGTTATTTTAACTTCTAAAATCTCTTGTCCAGAAAATAGGAGAGGTCAGAAACAGGTTCTTTTTGCTTCCCAAATTTCCTGTCTAGAGCATACACACATGCAAAGGCCTTAAAGATAATGGAATACAAATTTTTTTTAATAAATTTTTTCTTCCATGACAAATGCTTTTAGACTGAAGCAGTGCTGTTGCTGTAGAACTGGAATCAAACAGAATGAAATCTATAACCTCCTCTCAAAGAAGCTTTTCTTCACCCACCAATCCCAGCAGATCCTTGTCAGGTTTAAGCCTGCCTGACTTTAGCCTTGTTACAGCCGTGCAATGCTGCCTGGAGAGGAATGCTCGGGATGCACTTCCAGCTCCAGCTGTGCTTCTTGAAGTGGTTGCTGCTCCCAAAGGCACCTGCAGCTCTTTATCACCTTCCTCCCACTTCCTCCAGCTGATCAGCTGGAGTGCTGGTGCAGCTCCTTCCTAACTCACTGCATTTGATATGAACTGGAGAAGCAGAAATGTACTTTTGAAAGTGTTCTTAAAGCAACGTGGCTCACTTTGGCTGAGACACGTTGGGGAGCAGGATCACAGGCACCTGGATGCAGCCTGTGCCGCTCAGATACGGATGAGGTGATGACAACCTCCAGCTGAGAGCGTGGCAGAGGCAGGGCTCTCTTCAGACCACTCAGAGGGATGCTCATTCTGTACAGAGAGAATTAAATAATGCAGGTCTGCTTAACCAACTGCCTCCTGTAGCAAATCCACGCTTTCTTTTCTAACTGGTGTTGTTTAAAAATGTTAAAGTACATAATCATTCCAGTAGTCATAGGGAGAATCATGGAATCATAGAATTGTGGAATGGTTTGGGTTGGAAGGGACCATAAAGATCATCTCGTTCCACCCCCCCTGCCATGGACAGGGACACCTTCCACAAAACCAGGTTGCTCAAATCCCCATCCAACCTGGCCTTCAACACTTCCAGGGATGGAGCATAAGAGCCAGGGAGACTGATTTTCCTTTGGCATTTATTGGCTGTGATGACCCTGCTCTTAGAAAGCAACAGTTCTCTTCTAGCACATTACAGTTGGTGCATCAGAAGAAAAGATGTTATTCCAGAGCCTAATCCAGACCAGGCTGAGCAAATCAGCCCATTTCAGACCAATTGCTTTGCACCCTGGAAAGGACAAGGGCTCTGTGATAAAACCAACCAAGTGGCCTCTCAGATCCAGGGTGTGGTGTGCCAGATGCCATTCAGGGCCCAGAACAGCCCCCTGAATTGCCATTCTCATGGTTGGTCTCTCCCTATGCTGTAGTTTGTGGTGACAGAATTAATGTGGCTCTAAAGGCAATGTGAAAGCTTTAAGAGAGGGAAATTATCATATGAAAATGCAAATCATGCCTTATCTGGGCTGTTCCACGGCTGCTATGATTTATCATCATTTCTTCATCTGTTTTTTTTTTTTTTTTCTTTTNTTTTTTTTTTCTTTTCCGGGGGGGTTCTAAAATGGGAAAAAAAAAAAAAAAAAAGAGAAGGAGGAGTGGTAGGGTAGTGCTTCAATTGCCAGAAAAGATTTATGGCTCCTTTAATCCAAATGTAAAACATCCTTCGACAGGGAAGGAATATTAAACATTTAAAATCACCATCTATCACTCAGCCCTTATCTGATGGTGACCACACATTCCTCACACATAGCACACACAGGTAACTCTTCCTAGTCCCCCACATCATCCCCTGCTTCAGGGGACCAACATCCTCCAACCAAATTTCCATAGTGGACAACTGCAGGGGTGTAAAGGAGTATTTACACCTCCAGTTTCACTGGAGCTGCACAAATTCACCCCAGCAGAAGATCCACAATGCTGTTCTCCACATTTCTCTCATATAACCTCCTTCATTAGTGCAATCCATGGTTTTTGGGTTCACACCATCCCAGCAAATATCATTTCCTGAGTGGTGGAGCATGTGATTCACAGACCTGTTCTCCTCTACATTGGTTGCATGGTTGGTGAGGAGTGTGAGATACAAGGAGAGGGAAGAAGCATCTGATAGTTCCCAAAAGAAGGAAGAATCAGCACATGGCAGATCCAGCATAACTGGGTGGAGATTCTTCACACATAGAAGTTCATTTGTGGAAGGCCTTGTCTTAGGATGCTGTGATAGATGGTTCAAAACTTAAGGAAACTGATGAAATGAAAACATAGAAGGTGCATTAAACGTGAAAATGTAATTTCTGGCTCAGTCTGTCCCAGGCCTGCTACTCCCAGAAGGCAACAAGACATAAAAATGTCACCATATACCAGCCTTACTTTTCTCCCACTGTCAACCAGTCATTTTTGGAGACAGGACTCAACTCCATGGATTGCAGCTCTGACAGAGAACATCCTATCTTCTATCTACAGTCTCAGATATTTTGTGGTGATCTCCCAGTCCAGCATGTCTGTGAGTGGGAAATAAGGCTGCAAAAACCTGACTCCAGTTGTCATCCATCTCAGCAGTCCAGACCAGGAATTGCCCAGGCAGAAAACAAACCCTGTGGATACTGTGTTGTTTTCCCCCAAGTAATTCTGACACATTTTCCCATACATTTTCTAAGGGACAAAGACAGCACATCAGACAGATATCAGTGCTTCCAGCACTGATCAGACACAGCAGTGACCCAGGAGCAAGGACACTTTGGGGAAGAGCCTCTCAGGGATCTCAGGGAGTCATGAAAATATGAATGGTCAGCAGACTGAGCAGAAGATTTCACCTTAAGCTGATTAGACCTTGGGTCATGCCCTGCCTGCACCAGAGTTGTGGATCCTTGCAGGATTCAATCTGCCCCAGGCAGTGCTGAATTTTACTTTTCCTACCTTTTGGCCAAATTATGGAAACAGGGATAAAAGGGAAAGAACAAGACTCTCACAGGCTTCTGATGAGCTGTCAGTTAAGGAGTTGGACTCGATGATCCCTGTGGGTCCCTTCTAACTCAGGATGTTCTATGATTCATATTGCACCCTGCAGCATCAGGGCTTTCAGTTTTCATTTGGAAGTGATAAAGAATCACAGAATGATTTGGGTTGGAAGGGACCTTAAAGATCATCCAGTTCCACTCCCTGCTGTGGGCAGGGATATCCTCCATTAAACCAGACTGCTCAGACCCCCATCCAGCTTGGCCTTGAACACTTCCATGGTGTAACAGAGGTTAGCTGGAGAATCCACACTTGCTGAGGATAATGCTCATGTAGGTAGAGCCCCCAAATGCAAGGTGCACTGCTTTGAAGAAACAACAGTTCCATGCATATTATGCAAAGAAAAAACCCCATAATTATATGAAAAGGCACCACAGCACTATGGAATCATCCTGTGCGTTTCCGTGGGCACGTGTGTTTTACTTTATTGGCTGTCACACATCAGGTACCAACACAGAATACAGATAAACAGCATTAAACCACCCAGGTGCACAGTGTCAGTAAACACATCACTTACAGGCAGTTAATCTGCATTTGCCATTGGTGGTTGACATTGCAGATCGTGTGGGATATGCACAGATAAATGGCAATTAAGCACCAGTATCTTCAGCTCCCAGAGCTGGCCAGCTCCCTCCCAGCGGCAGCATGGCCAGAAAGAAAAGCTTTGCCATTATCTCCGTCCTGCACTGTGTGCATATCCATATCCAACACCACTTAGGAACCACTCCAACAAGTGATCATCTTAACAGGGTCAGCACCTTTCCTCCCCAGCACCCCGTAACAAACTTAGCATCAGCTCCTAACTAATTGAATTGGAGCATGATCAACACTCTAATTGAAGACTATCTTGCATCCATTTCAAGTTCATAGGATTTCCCAATTTGCTTTCTGAGCTTCTGTTCAGATTTAGGAAAAAGGCAAAGAATAAAAAAAAAAAAAAGAAAAAAGAAAAAAAGAAGGAATAAAAAAAAAACAGAGGGGAAAAAGAGGCTTTACTTAACAGTTGCTATTTTGGTATCAAAAGGAGTCTGCATTGTTGATTAGAGTGAGAGATCATTATCCCTCTTAGGAGCCCGATGAAGGTCGTTGTGTTAACCTTCAAATCACTCTGTAACTGGAGGATGCTTTTTTCTCCTGCTGAGCCACACTGGGAGAAAAAAAAAAAAAATAAGCAACTCAAAAGAAGCAAGTCCAGCTCTGCTTCTGTGGACTGGAAAAGCAGAGTGACAGGGTGGGATTAACTCTGGATCTTGTGCATTGTTCATGTGTCGTCAAAGGAGGGAGGCAGCATGGAGGGAGAGGGAAATAAATAGATTTAAATGTTTCATCTGTTGTGGAGCTGTCGTGACTGGATGGCAGTGGGAAGGCACCCTGAGTAACTCTACAGACAAATAAAACCCAGAATAGCTCTTTAAACACTAACATATGGGGAAGAGTTTATATATTTACTGCGATTGTAATTATCATTATTTTACTCCCCACATACCACCCATGACAAGATAATTCAGGTCAATGCATAGGGAGATCCTTGTCTGCTGCACACTGAATGATGCTGCTGCTCCTGCTTCTTCGTTTTTTCCCTGTTTTCTTCTTTTGTTCTTTTTCTGGCACAGCAGGTCCCAGGTTTATAGTGCAGGGTTATCAGTGTTCCAGGCAGCTGGTTAAGAGTCAGACAAAGCTGCCTCTCTGGATGCACAGGGCATGATTCCTCCCACTGATGTGTTTCTTTGACACAGAAGCCATGACCCTGATGATCCAGGGGTCTCCAGGAAAGGCATTACAAATCAGAAGGGTCTCTTGGTCATGGAAGATGCTGGATGTAAACCTCATCCTGGGACCCCGTGGTGAGCAGAGGGGAGTCCCACCATGGGAGAGAGATTCTGGCTTCCACACTGCACAGTCTGGACTAGAGAAGTTGTCAAAGCTGCAAACACTGGCAAGAAGGATCAAAATCCAGGAAAAAGAGAGGAGAAGGAACCCATGCCCCAGTGCTTTACAAATGCATCTCCATCTGTAGCTTCTCTCTAACCCAGACCTCCCCTGGCTTCTCTGGCTTCTTGACCCCACCTTCAGTGCTGTGCCCAGCTCTGGGGCACCCAAAATGAGAAGAAAAAGTCCAGAGGAAGACACTAAGGCCCTTAGAGGGCTGGAGCCCCTCTGCCATGGAGAAAGGTTGGGGTTGTCCAGCCTGGAGAAGAGAAGGCTCCAGGGAGACCTCAGAGCCCCTTCCAGGGCCTAAAGAGGAGAGGGACTTGGGAGAAGGGATGGAGGGACAGGGCAAGGGGGAATGCTTCCCACCACCAGAGGGCAGGGATAGATGGGATATTGGGAAGGAATTCTTCCCTTTCAGGTTGATGAGGCCCTGGCACAGGTTGCCCAGAGAAGCTGTGGCTGCCCCTGGATCCCTGGAAGTGTCCAAGGCCAGGCTGGACGGGGCTTGGAGCAAGCTGGGGTAGTGGAAGGTGTCCCTGCCCATGGCAGAGGGATGGCACTGGATGATATTTAAAGTCCCTTCCAACCCAAACCATTGATAATTCTTTTACTTATCTCACAAGGACAGAGGTTCAGACCTTGCACCCTTCTCATGTCTCACACTCAGGCCATGCTTTTCTTTCCCCCCTGACCCACAGTCACTTATTTCCCATGCAGATTCCCCCACGCAAACCCCTGCAATCCATCCTGTCCCCATGAAGATGTGGCTCTCTGGCTCTCTCCATTTGCCCTTAGAAATTAGCTATTTCTGTGCAAGGCTGGGGCTGCTTTGCAAGACGTTGGATCCACTTGTTGCCATCCATTTCCCTTCCCTGTGGTGCTGGTGCCCTTGCATTGCTAATCCTCCTCAGATAACTTCTATTCTAAATCAACCATGTGTCAATTTAGCATTCACCTTTTGTTGAATCTTAAATCCTTTTAATCCCTGTCCTTGCTTCTACACGTTAAACAAATAAAGCTCATCTTTCCTCCTGTCTCTCCCTGCTCCCCGTGCCTGGTGAGGGGCAGGCTCTGAGGTGACATCTCCCAGGCAAGACACACAGGTGCAAATCACTGGGACAGGGAATGTGTGCAGGGGAGTCACCTCAGCCTGATGACAAGGTGAAAAAATTCCCTGCAAACCAGGAGAAGAGGCTGTTCCTGTCCCTACCCTCACCTCCTGTGACCACCTGAAACATTCCAGTGGGAGACAGTCTTTTCAGGGACAACACTGCATTGCTGCCATTCCAGGAAAGGTCTGAAATGAGGGGAAAAATTCAAGTATTTCCTGCTAGGATTTAACAAAAGCAGCTCTATTTCCATTTTTATGTGAGTCCCCTTTTTCTCTGTACATGACTTCTCTCCCTGTGGTACTCCTGATCTGCAGGCTGTGGGATGCCACACCAAAGAGGAGTTTATCCAAGTTTTGCCTTGGTTTTTATTTGAATACAAGACATCTTCCCCAGGCAGTGGTGCAGACAAGGATAAATGCAGGGAATTACACTTGCTCGCCTCCAGTATGGGCAAGAAAAAGCTCATCCACAGGTGGATGAGAAAGGCACTGGTTTAGTTGCTCCAAGGCTGCTGCTTTCTTGGCAATAGCACCTAAATATGACAAACATGTTATTTTTACATATATGACAAATAAACATGATAAACATGGTGGTTTTGACATGTGTCAGTAACTCACTTTCCTTCACCATAACCCCACATTACCAAAATTTCCCCTTTCTGATGTTGTTGGTGTCCCTGCACAAAACCACTGCTGGTCTATTTGTTAGCCAAGGCTTTCAGCCTAATTTCTCCTTCATGTTTGTGCTCAATAAAACTTTGAGATTTTTGGAAGAGCCTTGAGATGAGGAGGGTCACATGAAGAAAATGGTATTAAGTGGACCAAAGGAAATAAATGGGCACTACTCCTTCACCTTGGAGGCCTGAGATCCATTTCAGCCATGTGGGGAATACAACACATTTCTCCACTGGCTCCTGACTCTTGGAATTACAACGTATGGCTCTGTCTCTGCATATTCATCAGAGGTTGCCAGGACTTGAGGTTTATAGTAGAATAAAACAGGATGCTCTGGCCCAGTAGAGGAACATTGAAATAGAAAAAAATAGAATAAAAGAAAAGAAAGTGAAAGAAAAGGGAAAGGGAAAGGGAAAGGGAAAGGGAAAGGGAAAGGGAAAGGGAAAGGGAAAGGGACAGGAAAAGGGGAAAGGGGAAAGGGGAAAGGGGAAAG
>VZRZ01002110.1:111847-142409 GCA_013398175.1 Climacteris rufus | reverse complement strand
AAAGGAAAGGAAAGGAAAGGAAAGGAAAGGAAAGGAAAGGAAAGGAAAGGAAAGGAAAGGAAAGGAAAGGAAAGGAAAGGAAAGGAAAGGAAAGGAAGAAAAGAAAAGAAAAGAAAAGAAAAGAAAAGAAAAGAAAAGAAAAGAAAAGAAAAGAAAAGAAAAGAAAAGAAAAGAAAAGAAAAGAAAAGAAAAGAAAAGAAAAGATTTTTTTCTAGGCAATTGAACACAGCTCCACAGAAAGAATCAGCCTTTCCCATCAGATGCTGCATGTGGATAGGGGCTACTTTATTTAGAATGACAGAGCACTGAGCACCAGGGGGTCCTGCTTTCTGACTCCAGATATTCAATGTAACTGTGGCACAAATTAGAACTGGGGTGGTTGGGTTTGCATACCTGAAGAAAGTGTTTGCAAATTCACCTCTTAAAACACCTCAGTCTGCACATCTGTGACTCATAACCATGATCTCAGCACTCCTGTGTGTGGATATCTCTCACATGCTTCCAGTTCCTGCCCCAAAAGTTGAAGTTCCCTGGAGAGACTACTGCTCTGCATCCCAATTTTCCCACTGAACTCCACGAATGTGGGCCCTGATGCTGTTTCAGCCAACACCAAAGTGAAATAAACCTTGAACCAACAGCTAAATAGCAGAGGAGGAGGATTTATCTCCCTTGTGGGACACAATGCTTCTCAAGACTGTGGAGAGGGAATAGAAGAACTTCATCCTCTCTCTGTAAAGGAGAATTTTAGTGCTGAGACCTAAAATTCTGATTTTGGGTTGGGCTGCCACTCTCCTCCTGTCACTGCCCAACATCCATCCCTCACCCCAGGGGCTTCCAGCAGCTTCTCACACTGGCTCAGGAACAGGGGCTTTTCCAATTAAACTGTCAGGAAGAGCAATGTATTATTTTCCAGCACTTGAGTAATTTAAAAGCCATCAGATTTCAGAGATCTGCCTGGCATGTTAAACTCTCAGTCAGTGTTGAGGAGCTGTGTGAGGTTGGTTTCACCACAGCCACAGAGGCAGAGCAACCCAAGGTCAGAAGAAGATGTTGCATCTGTGGAAGAGGAGGAGAAAGCCACACAGCCAAGGTGCTAAAGCCTCATTTGGGAACTTTGCTATGTTATTATACATCCTTGTTAATTCTGTGGCTGGCAAAGCCCCAGTTTGGACTGTCATACCCTAATTCACACGGTCAGGAGAATTCCAAACACTAAATGGTGCTAATTCTGGTGGGGGCTACACCCCTTTGATAACTCAGAGAAATCCACCTTTGGACTGAAGGTGCTGAACTGAAGGGGTGCTCTCCCATTTTCGACCACATCCCAGCACACTGAGAACATGGCCTGGAAGTTTTGGATGCACCCAAGGTGCTCATCACCTGCACCACTGCCAGTCTGTTGCCCTGGTCATGTTGATGGAGATAAGTCCCCCATTCCAATAAATCAATATTTTTCCTGTGGCATCTTTCCCTCCACAACTCAGGTATCAGCCATCCCCTGGCTGATCGTGTCCCAGCTAAGCTTTTCTAGACAGAAAGCTCACACCTGAGCTCTGGTCTTTAAAGCACATGTGGGTGCCTGGGGACTTGAGGAGGGGTAAATGGGTTTCTTTGCAGGCTCCTTCTGTGCTCCTGGGGAGATGATGTGGTTTTTCTGATTGTCTTCAATCACAGAACAAGAGCTAAGTGTTATTGATCTGAGACCTAGGGGGAATATTTCTGAGCAGCTCACCCTGGCATTAGTCCATCACTTAGCTGGTATTTATTATTCAGGGCTGGCAAGGGATTCCTGGCAGCGTGCCCTGGCCAGACAGCAAACTGGTGATGGAGGAGCTGAGTGAGTCAAGGACAAACAAAGAGAGGAAAGAAGGGAAAGAAATTGCAAACCAGATTTTCCCTTCTCAAATTAACTTAGGTGGGTCCCAGAGTCTCTCTCTGCAAAGTTGCCCCTGCGTGCATCAAAAACCCAAAGCAGGGTTTACACACAGAGCCTGGTAGATGGTCAGTGTGAGATGATTTCTGGCTAAGAAATGAGGCAAAAATGCAAATAAATAGGACAAGAACAGGACAAGGTCTCACCCACCAAAACATCATGAAGGGTGCATGTGAGGAGGCAAAGTGGCAGCTTTGCAGAGTGGAAAGCTGTTCCTCAAAGCTGGGAGGTCTGAGAGGAAGAGTCATGACAGTGTCTGTAAGTGAATTTGGGTTATTCCCAGCACTCCAGGTAGGTTTGCTTTGCCTTATGATTAATGGTAGGATGAATAGCCATGTTGGTAGATCTACCCAGTCCCCTCTGAAGGTTCCTGCCAAAACCATCTTTTATTCCATAATTTGACAAGACCTGATACAGGAACTCCTTTTGAAAGCTCACTTGAACAGCAGCACAGGAGATACAGAGCTGGTATGGCTGTTTGCATAAAGATCTGGGAAATAACTGAGTCTGAAGCAGGACAGGAAGCTTTAAGGATATCCCTGGTGTCCATGCCAAGGAAAAAAGTATGGAAAACACAACCTCAACAGCCCAGTTTTGTGACAATTCCCTGTTTCTTTCTAATGACAATCCAATGTTGATCCAGGGGTTCGTTCTCTAGTGATCTGGGGAGAGAAGTTGCAAACCCTCAAGGACAGATTAGATGAAATAAAACCATCTACAATTTCAGCTCCAGGCCTGCTGCCTTCATGCCAGATTTGCAGGGCATTTTGCACAACTCCTGGCTTTGAAGAGTCGATGTAGACCAGCAGCACATCATGGAATACTGAGCAGACTGAGTGAGGTTATCCCAAGGGTTTGTAAGAAGGGTCACAGGACCTCCTGGGAAGAAGGAGTGAAGTCTCTTCTTAGCCTAACCCCAAACATTGCAGCAGGGCTATGGCAAAGCAGGAACAGCTCAAACTCTCTGTGAAGTTGCAGGAAAATCCATAAAAATCAGATGCTGGAGAGACAGCAGGGTGGGCAGAGCCTTGGAGAAGTTAAGCACATGGCACCTCTTTTTCCTAGGCAGTGAACTTGTCTTTCCAGGCAATAATTTTGCCAGTTTAAGGGTTCCTGTAACCTTTGCACTAAGATAACATTGGCAGAAAGTGGGGGAAAAATCCCTCAGGCTTGGTCAGATTAAAGAGCCCTGTCTGCTAAGGTGCAGTGAATTTTCCTGTTATTGATCCCTGGGGTCATCCTTGAGACAGTGAACTAATGGACCAGCACATTGCCTTGGTTTTCCTTTAACTAAAAATTACATTAAGTTCAAGTGGGACATTAATAATGATGATGATGCTAATAATTATAATAATAACAATAATAGGAGCACACCATTCCATCTCTCTCAGACAAACAGCTGCAAGGCTAAGGCAGCTGCAAGGCTAAGGCTAAAGCTGCAAGGCTCTCACTGATTTTACAAGAAGCCCCAGGCATTGAGTTTTCACATCTTGTCTTTGTGTTCCTTCCTTCTGAATATTCCACACTTTCCCCAAAATATCCATAGCAAGATCTGGGCAAAAAATTTCCCTGTTTGGCTTCCACCCTGGAAACAGGGTTTGATTTTTCAGCTCAGTGGCCTGATAGCCCAAGTGTGAACATGGGCTCATTATAAATGTTGATCTGAAAATGCTGTATAAGAAGCTCTCATTGCTGCTAAACCACAACAAAACCAAGCAAACAGATGGAAAGCAACAACAACAGCAAAGTTTCCTAAGCTGGAAGTCTTCTAGGTGAAGGTTCCACCAGGAGAAGACGTGGCTGCTCTTCCATTTGTGGCACAGCAAAGCTCTCCCTGATCCTTCACAGCAGTTATTTGTATACAGGTGTAGGGAAAAGGCTGGAAAAGTCGGGGAAAAGTGATGGATGCCTGTTCCCACGAGCTGCAAAGGCACCTTTTCCCAGGAATTGTGCAGTGTTGCCATGTTTCACACCCTCCCTGCTGCCTTTCACAAAGCAAGGACCATGGAAATGAAGCGATCAGTGTGGCTCAATAATTACGGTGGCAGCTTGTGTGTGCTCAGTAGGTTTGGGCTGAAAGAAGGTATATTTTAATTATTAGCATCCAATTAAATATTGAATAAGTTCCATTATTGAAGGGGGATTTTTTGCCACTCAGGGACCCTCCAAAGAGTTAATTAGAGAGCCTGCACACTTGTAGACATTATGTGCATGTGCCTCCACCCCCTCCTGTGCTGTTACAGATCCCAACACAAGGAAGCAGGTATTTTCCACTCTGTGAGCCTGAAACTGGATTTTTATGTGTTCTTGAAACTGTAAAGTGTCAGTCCACCTTCAACAGCAGGAATCTTGGCATAAACTGCACAACAAAAAGCTGACTCATGCTGCTGTGGCCGAGGAACTGATTCTTTTAAAACAAGCATGTGCATGTCTGTCCCTGCCAGCCTGGAGCCAGAGCAGTGTCCACAGCATGGACACATTCTGGTGTTGATAAGAGCATGTCCAGAGTGAGCTATACCCTTGCTGGACAGGACTCCTGTTGCTGAGCCTGATCTCAGAAGCCTTACTGTGAGTTAGATTCCCACCAGGTCATTCCCAAGCTTTTCAACAGCAATGACAACGGGTCTGGCTTTGTTTATTTAGGAATTGGCCACAGCTCTGTCCTTAAATTGTTGGCATAGTCCTGATTTTGATTGATGCCAAATAGCCCAGTCCTAGACATGGAACAGGGAGGTATTCCAGGGATAGTACAGGTCTGGGGACCAGGTTATTAGGGATCAGAGAGCTCAATCCTGGCAGAGCAAGCCGTGCCATACCAGCAGCAAGAACAGAGCCTGGACATGGCATCTGCTGGAATAGATGTGGCTGTGATTATAAATAAGGTACAGAGGTGCAGAATTAGCCAAATGGAGGCACTGGCCACTCAGGCCAGATCCATGACCCACCAACATTTAAGTGTGGTTTAAATGTCCAGCGTCAGGGGGAATAAAAGCAACCCGAGTTGTCACTGGGATGCAGTGCAATCCTGTCCTGTGGTGGGGAGGAGGAGGATGTGACTCCAGCTGGAAATCAATCCACACGTGGCATCCATCAGGCTGATGGCAAAGCAGGCTCCAAATGGAGTGCTTGTCATTAGGAGAAGATACATGGAAGAGACAGAGATGGGGAAATAGTCCATGGGGGGCTATTCCTGAGGCAGCCCCATCAGGCAAATAGGATTATTGGTAATGATGAGATAATTCACCAGGAAGCCATGTCAGGTTTAAGTGACCCTCCCAGACAACAAAGGAATGCTGGGGAAGAGGGGAGTGAGAGATCCCAGCTGGGTCTTGGCCCTCATTCACTGCCCAGCTCAGTCTCTGCACTGGGAAACTGGGTAAACTGGGAGTGGTCATCACAAACTTTCAGACTGAAATTACCTCTTCTCTCTTGAGAGAACCCCTAACTTCTGCAAGCAACATTTCACACTGAAACTGAATTTACCTCCAACAGATAATTTGTCTGTGTTTTGAAGCCTTCTGTCACGCCACAGCCCATCTGCAATGCATTCATCCTCAGAGAAAAATCCATCCCAAGGGAACCAGCACAAAATAGAGCCAAGTTCCACAGGCGGCACTGGGAGGAAAAGGATCTAAATCCAAATCACTGCCTACCACGGTCACTACGTGATCAGCCAGCCTCTCCAATATTCAGGAACCCTCCCACGGAGATACACCAGCAAAATCTGCCCTCTTCAGATCCCCAACAGAAAAGTTATGCTCATAGCTAGGCTGGCCTAAAATTAGAGTCACTCCAGTTTCTTCACTACTGTGTAAAGGACTTCCATTTAAAGTCCTTTATAACTCCAACAACAGTGGATAAATATTTCTCTCCTCTCCGTAAATGCATTGGCAAATAAAAAGTGCCCTTTGACCCTGGTTCTTTGAAAAGGAATGTACTTATTGTTTTAGAGAAAAAAAGCTAAAAACATTTTGACCAGTGGAGGTATTGCTTTAGTTCCCAGCACTTAGGGCACTTCCCACTGGATGGATACAAGAGTAGGAATGACAAAGCCGTCACCTCGCCATCCACACCAGCAGAACCCAGAACATGTTTTTGATGACAGCCCTTTCAAATGCTTGGGGATATCTGCAAGGGAGATGATAATAATTAGATTCATAACACATTAATGATGGCTATCGCAGTGTGGGTTGTCTGGAAAATGAAGTGACATCCAAGCCTGGTGCACTGCAGCCACTCTGTTCCTCCAACCACAGATAAAATGCTGATAGAGGCAGCTGAGGTGAACCAAACCACACTCACCTTGTAAAGAACTGCCAGAATTTGTCATAATTTGAGCAATCTGGTCTAGTGGAAGGTGTCCATGGCAAAGGGCTGGAACTGGATGATCTTTAAGGGTACTTCCAAACAATCCTTTGATTCTGTGATAATTAAGCAAACTCACTGTTTTCTCTATATTTTGCAGATTTCTTGGCCTTTCATTGTATCAGGTCCTGTAAAGGCCTAATGCAAAAGCGATGGTTCATGGTCCATTACAAAACAAAAAGAGGTAAAAATATGCACAACACAAATTTCCAAGCCCATCTCTTGCCCATTATCTTATTCATAGGGACAAATCTCATGCTGAGTTTATTTTTCTTCTTCACCAGACAAGTTGTTCTAGGAGCAGAGACTGTCTTTCAGAAGAAGAAAACAAATTGATCCCATTTAAAATTCTTCTTCATCCATGACCAACCCAATTTAAAATGCTATCAATCTGAGGTGGCTTCCCCAGTGGAAAAGGTGCAAACCAAAGGCCTGGTGCTTTTATTTTGGCTTGTGTTGAATTTCTTCACTCATGTTGTTTGTGTTTTGATGTGTTTTTAATAATACACAGACATCTTCTGGATGAAGGCAGCTCACCAGCTGCCACTGTTTATTGATTTGTTTATCTTCATTTACCTTTACAGGAAAAAAAGAGGGAGCACAGTTTGTGTCCTTCCTGTGGCCAGAGTCACAGCAGCAGGGATTCCAGGCATGTGCACCTTGATGGAGAGAAAGACCTTGAAGAACAGGAGAGCAACAGCTTTTGAACACCTGGTGGCCAAATTATTTCAACTGCAAAACTGCTACCGGAATAGAAAATGGTGTGGAGACATCACAAGCAAAAGAGAAGTGGAAAAACTCACCTTATTGTCATGGGATGTCAATGGATGGGCCTGATCTTCACCCTGGTCCTGCAGAGGGGTGACAGCTCTGCCCCTGCTCTGCAGGTGCCAGTGCAGCATGGGGAAGGTCCAGTGAAATTAGAACATTCAATGCACAGGATTTTCAGGATGTTATGGACAAACAGGCTGTTGGCTTTTAGTGCAAAACCTGAGAGAAATTACTGTAAGGAGGAAAAGTGAGGTTGTTTAGACTTCAGGAGCTGTAGGGATAGTGACTCATAAACCACTTCAGGTGAGGGGCTAAACTTGGAGAATGGTGACTCTGAAGTGCCCTGTACTTGTATTTACCTCTGCTGGTCATGACTGGAGACATGATCCTGGGGGCAGCAGTTCATCAGTCCCAGCCTTTGGCCATTCCTGTGTTATTCTGCAGTGTTCAAATTACCTGATAACAGCCACCTCTGAATGCCAGCAGCTATTCCCATTCCCTGAAGGAGGGATAGGACTCACCTCACTGATCCAGGCACCTGAATTAGGTGTCTACTTACAAGTTGTCTGTGAGTCAAATGTCTCTGTCATTTGAGATACCCAGAAATGTCCCACTTACCTTCAGCCTTTGTTTCTGAAGGGCTCAGATCACCAGTGGATCCAGTGTCCTGTCTGCTGGTCCCATGGGGATGAACTGGGTACCACAGGGAGTCTCAAATGGCAGTGAGTGATTATCCTTAAGGAAACCCAGCAGAGCCAGTGGAGTCTGCCTGGCTCGCCTTGATAAATCAGGGAGCACTCCAGCACAAACTGTGCTGGAGAGACTGTCAGGGAACCTGAGTTATTCTCCTAGTGGGGACCTAACCAAGATCAGCCCTGTTCCTCAGATGTATCCCTGCCTCCAGACAAAAATCCAAAATCAGGTGGATTTCTAAGAGGCTTTGCAATACCAGGGAAGCAGGATTAAAACAGAGAATATCCTGCTCAAAACTGATCAGAACTTTACATGCCATGCATAGATTTTTATATGAATTGTTGAAGGGAAGTTGAACTGTAAAGACAAAACAAGAACCTGGGTGTTTATGGCAAGTCTGAGCAAACCCCTCTGTAAATTCATGTTTGTGTTGACTTCTACACCTTCCCCTGACTCTTAATTTTTTCTTTGATTCTCAGCAGTTCCTGGCTGGCAAAGAGAAGGTGGAGGCCTGGCAAGTTTGGAAGTAAAGACTGGCAGTAAAGGGCACAAGTCCACTTTTGCTCTGAGAGAATTTCTGTAATATGAGTTTTATCCCATACAAGACACCCAAGAGCCCACATTGGAATGAGGGTTCTCCCCTCCCAGTTCTCCCCAACCCAAGAGGCTGCATGGGTTTCTCATGTCATTTTGCCCTCCAGAGCAAATGCCAGGAGAGCAATGCCCCCTCCAGAGCCTCAGTGCAACCCTTGAAGCTGGAAAACCTGAGGGCTGAAGTGCCTAATTCCCAGCTGACCTTTCTGCTGGCTCCATCCATGAGTTTCTGTTGGAACTGCAGCAAGAGGTCTCTGCTGGAGGGAGAAACCCCTCGGAAGTCAAGAGGAAATTTGTCAGTAATGGGAAACCACAACCATTTAACATCAATCAGAATGATTGATTCTGCCAGGGAGGAGGGGGAGGGAGTTGGCTTGGGGACCTGAGACAAATCACATGTCCCTGAGACCGTGGTTGTTCCTGCACTTTAGCATGGGCTGGAGCAGAGCAAGGAGCCATTAATTGACTTTTTGCTCTAACTGTAATCCTGGTGTCTCTTGGATGTCAATTAACCACCAGTAATAGGTGGCTAATTGCACAAGATGGCCTTTCAAATGAGATGTAAGGCAGAGACCCAACACTGTGGTCATTAAGGGTCCTTCTGCACATTGCACAAGAGCAGGGGATGCAGAGGCCACTTTTCTCTGGCTCTTTTCCAGTGTCTTTCATTACATTACACCCTATGTCTGCATTGGATAATCTTTTACTGTAGCTATACCTTCATTACAGCTTTTATCTTGTGCTTTTATCCATCCAGGGGGGTACAGGCTTGTTTTATTGCAATTATATTTAAAGGTCAAGGCAGAAGTATCTCACAGGTGCCCGTTATGGGGTCTCACACAAACGTTGTCTTTCAATACAGGACAGAGTGAGAAACCCATGAGCTCCAGTGAGCTGCAAAGTCAGTGACATCAATTTTTGCAGAGAACAACTTCTCCTGTTTGGATGTCCAAGGTCTAAGCAAATCCAGGTATCCATCTCCTCAGATAGGGAGAGCAAGGGCAGGTTAAAACATCAGCAGAGGGAGAGGGAAGATAAATCCTGACCTGGTAAATCAGGGGTTGTTGATAGGAGCTGTGTTTGGAGAAGGATGTCAGGGCCTGAGCTCCTGTCCTCCCACACCCCTGGCAAGTGCAAAGCACAGACTGGACATTCAGGGTCACCATTTACCTCTAGAATGACACTTTTGTAAGAGTTGACATAAATATTTGCCTTCAACACTGTCAATCTTTTTTTTTTATTTTTTTAACCTGTGTGTTCCCCAAAATCCTCTGAAAGTCAACCAATCCAGTTTTTGTCACTAGAGGATAAACTTTTCTCTTACTTTTCTCTTTTGTTTCTTTTGTAACTGGAAATGGATGAAACTTTCCTTCCCAGAAGCAGACAAAATCCAAAGGTAGGAAGCAGCCTGTGCTAAGCCCTGCAGAAAGCAAGATGTGTTGTCACTGCACAGCTGGATTTCTGTGGCTGTGAGGTGTAAATCTGGTGTAGTCCCTGGGAGCTGCAGCTCACAGAATCATCCAGCTGCATCAAACCCAGAAATGTGCTCGAATAAACCCCCCTAGGTATTGCATCTACCACAGCAGACAGATTGAAACCCCGTCATTGCCACGTTTAATGTGATTTCCCCATGCCAGAAGATTACCACAAAGCCAGGCTACAGGTTTATGATTGCCTGGCATCCAACTCAGCTCACCTGACAATTCCATCAATCCAGGGTCTTGCACCTTCTGCTTCAGTGCCTTCCTTATGTTCTGACAGCAGATTGGAGGCAGAGCAGCACAGATCAGGACAAGTGACACCAACATTCAAGTGTGAGACTGATAAGAAAATCGCTCAGGATGTCACTACAGGAAAAATGAGCCCTGTGTTTAAGGAGCTCTTTCCCATTGTGGGGAGTGCATTGCTCTGCAGAAAGGGAAAAGAGAAAGTGAAAACTGTTTGCTGAGTGGAGATTGTTGTCTCAGTAATGCCCATTCCCCACAATTATCCCAAACTTTGCACCTGCAGGTGATGGAGATCAAATGCAAAGGTGACACGGGGGGTGCAGGGTGGACCCTGGTGCTCCAACATCCACAACTCTCCAGCAGGAAATACCTTGTTGAAATCGGTATGACCATGTCTCCCTCTAGAGACTGCACCCTCCAACAGACAGGATTTGCATTCTCCTGATGTTGCAACAGCTCAAACAGCAGGGATGGGGCTTTGCATCCAGGTTGTGTCCCTGTGGATACACCATGAACCGTGTTAGCACTGCCCTGCCCGGTGCCGCAGCAGGGATAGAACCACAGGAGGTGTGTCATGAACTCACAGGCAGCAATCACATCCCCCTGGCAGGCAAAGAAAAATAATATTGGAACGAACATCCTTGTCAAGGCAGTAAATAGGAGGCTGAACTGCACGGCTGGTTCACACAGCTATGCTTGCTAGGCTGGTTTTAATGTGGGATAGAGAAACATCACAGAATTGCAGAATCATAGAATGGTTTGGGTTGGAAGGGACATTTAGATCATCCCATTCCAACCCCCCTGCCAAGGTAAGGACACTGTCCATGAGACCAGGTTACTGAAAAATCTGTATAATCTGTATTAAAACCACAGTGCATATGCAGTTGGATCTCGCTTGCAGGATTTGTTTGCCTTCTGTCCAAGTGCCTGAACACTTTATTGGAATACATTCATGTCTGGGGGAAACTCAGAGCCTGAAAGGTGAGCAGATAAAGTGGGAAAAGCTGGAAGCAGAAAGGTTCATTGAGGGGAAACTGAGGCACCAGGAGAAACCAAATCCAAATCTGCAAAGCTATATGGGATCTGATGCCCCTGACCGCTCTGAGATGCACATATGGGACTAATCTGTGACACACGACCAATTGGAAATGCAAGATTCTCTGCAAGGGCATGGGGGATGCTCTAGGAAAACTCAAACAGACGTCTGTGTTTGACCAGTTGACCTGCACCCTCTCCCTCTGCTGATTGACAGGAGGGCTGCACAAGCAGCCAGAATGGCACAAACACCCAGCCCGAGATGATGAAAGTGATGTGATCCCAGAAGATGTCAAAGCATTTCCCCACAATGTGGTTTTCCATCAGGAGACACCAATTCACAGGAGCCAAAAGCACACCTGACACCAAAGGGCTTCCAATTAATGTGATATTAAAATGGTTTCTCAGGTCCTTCCTGGGCCAAGACAGCCTATGTCACATCCCAGGTGAGTTCTGTGGTGTCCAGGGTAGAAAACATCTCCTCTCCCCTCTCTGGGGAGCACATCAATGGCTTTGTTTCATCCCAAGGCAGAATAAAAACTTATTTTATATTTGAATTATTTTCTTGGATGGACAAATTCTTGATTTTGGTCTGCCTGATGTTGAAGTTCTTTCCTAGTACCTGTGTTTGCAGCAACAGGTTTAATCCTCCATGGACCAGGGAGACTAAAGGAGGAGAACAAGCTGTGTCAGAGCACTGGAAAGGTGAGAAGAAAACTGGAAGACATCCCCACATTTAAAAGGGGTTTGTGAGATCCCAGTCTGGGATTGATAAGGTACAAGGTGAGGGTCTTTCTGAGGCTCTCTGAGCTGAACACAGTCCCTGGTTTAAACCCAGCAGCAGGGTAATGTTGATCTCCCCATGTCCTATTTGCAGTGGGCACAGGGACAACAAACCAGGAACTTCACCTGCTCCTTCCCTCTCCTCCCTGAGGCCAGCACAGCTGGATACACAAAAGTTCAGCTGTGGCTCCAGGAAAGACCCTCAGCCAGCTGTTTCCCCATCCCAGGTCCCATCTGAGCTGCTTACAAAGCATCCTTGCCATTAAGGGCTGGCTTTGCTCTCAGGCACTTGGAGATGGAACCACTTTCAGCATTCAAAGTGACATTCCCAGCGTGATCCAGACAGAGAGGCAGACAGTGAGGGCAGCAGAGGTCAGGGAGGGCACAGTGCCTTGTGCCTCTGAGACCTCTGAAACATCTCTACCCAAAGAGCAGGGCCAGCCACGGCCACACATGAAACCAGAGAGGGAGTTTTCACAGAGGCTGATCCTTGCTTTAAACACTTCCAGAGTTCCTCCCTAAACAAGGATTAAAACAATAAAAATAGCAGTGCAGAAAGAAAGTGTGTGTAGGAAGTGCAACAAGAAAGACAAAAAGTGAAGCAGGAGACAGCAGAGTTCCCCAGTGCAGCTGTCTGAGCTGGCGTTAGTGCTTGGGGGGGCTTGGAATATCTTCTTTGCACACGTATAAACACACAGCCCTATAAGCAGTGATAGTATTTTGTAATTAAAGGTGCCCCACAGCAAGGCTGTGCTCAACAGAATAATACTATAATCTTTACAAATGCCTTTGCTTCCTTGAAAAGATGCTGCTAAGTCAAAGACGGAGGCACAGGGAAAAAAAATAATAGCACCAAAGGCACTCAGGATGCAATAAAACAGAGGATTAGATCTACATTACTTTCATTACATTATATTGTATTTTTATTATTAGGTCCACAGTTATCATTTAATCTTATAGCTGCTGTGTCTGATAGAGTGGAACAAAAACAAATGGAATGCATCCCCCCCACACACACCAAGGAATTGGAGATTAAGGAAAGATTAACATCACGTGTAAATGAATGAAAAATGTAAATTGGAAAAGAAAAAGGAAAGAAAAGGGGGTGTGTTGGGGCTGGGGAGTGCAGGGAAGCCGCCCTGGTGTGAGGTTAACTCTCCTTTATCTCTGCCCGCTTTCTCATGGCAGAAGGGAGAGCCAGGGATCTCAGCCACTCCTGGAAATTTAGGACCTGAACTAAAGGCATGAATTTCACTTGCACTGAGGCTCCCCTTGTGATGGAAACCAGGATATACAGAGCAGGACTCAACCACCAGGCAGTTCTCAGCACCCTGATGCTGATACTGGCAGTGTGGGGAAACCAGGGTTCGCCTCTCTTTGCCTTTACCTGGCTCACTGTGGGATCAATCAGTCCCCTCTCTTAGCTTGGCAGGCTTAAATCTCCTTTTTCCCGGCTTTTTCCCTTCTCAGGGCAGAAGCCAGCAAGGTGTTTCCATGAGCAATGACCAGGCAGCCGTTCTGCTGCTCCACCATCCTGCTCACAGCACGTGAGACTCAGCACAGACTAACCAACACTCACTCTTTTGCAGGATTAATTTCTGGAGGAGAGAAATGGCTGACACAATCCAGGTATTTCTTGGCTTCAATCCTATTTACCGAGAGCATTCACAAAGGATTTACAAACCTAAAGGGGGATTTAAAGGGAATTTAGGCACCTAACTCTAAAACAGCGAACCTGAAAATCCCCACTCATCCATCACCTGATTCCAGAGGTTCCTGAGCTACACAGGTACCATTTTTTTTCCCTTGTACAGGCATGTACAGAAGATCTTTGGTCATGGCAAAGCTGAGCAGCTCCTCACCAGAAATCCCCCTGCTTTTTAGTTTACCTACCCTGAGCATCCCTTTATCCCTCAGCAGTTCCGTGACAGCCTGAGGCTCTGTTCAATCACAAAGGCAGAGCTGCTGCTGGTTTATTTTAAAATACAGCAGCTCCTTGTTCTCTCCATCTATAAAATAGCTTGGGAGAGTCTCTTGGGCTGTGAATGCCCAAATCTTGGCTCCTCCTCCACCTGAATCACACTCTTCTCTCCTGGTGCACACAGAGAGTAGAAACAAAGATGATTTGTTGAACTGGAAGATTTTTCTGTATTTCCACAGCAATGAGGGGCAGCCTCCTGCGTCATCTTGAGTGCCCTAAAGCTTGGGAGAGTTAAAAGTGTCATTTTGGGACATGACAGAGGTGGACATAAAAGTTCTCAGGCAACATAAGACACGCCTTTGAGTATCACAGGAAAATTACCTGGGGATCAGGGAGGAGGGAGACGGTGGTGAAGAGAGGGGGATGAAGTTACTCTGGGGAAACTCATGAGGGAGGAGGAAGAAATCTCTCCTTAAGGTGTGAGGAGTAAAACTACCACACGTGCCTGCTTTGACTGCAGAAGGAGCTGGGGAAAATACATACTGAATGCCTAGATAACCAAACTGAGGACACAGAATGTGTGCTCAGCTCTCAGGTCACACAGCCCAGCTGCTGGTTGGGCCATCGCTTTGGGCCGTGAATTCTGTTCCTCCCAGTTACTGCACTATAAAATGTTTTAATTGCTCTTTTCACCTCATTTGAAATTAGGGTGATGATGATTCCTTATGTGTGCCTACAAATGTCTCTCTCCAAGACCTGCTTGGTGTTGGTCGCCAACCCTTTTCAGATTAGAGGTGCAGCCAGTTCCAGCTGTTTCTGCCTGGAAGCACAACTTGATTGGGCTTTTTTAATTTAATTGAGGTTTCCCTGTACCCTCTTTTTCCGTGGCCAAGGGGTTCCCCCTCACCTTTCCCACCTGAGGTTGTCTTTCAGCACATTGAAATCCACACTTTCAGAGCAATCTGGACTTCATCTGGAGCCACCCTGACAACAAGATCCCTTTTCTTTTCCTCTTCCATTAGTTTACATTACCCACATACCTAGGGTGACTGTCCTGTGCATGGAGTTACAAACATCAAGGACACAGCAAGGAAAATTAATTAGCAAAGAAGTAGGAGGTTAATGGCACTGATATTCCTGCATCTGAATTATTCTGGTGGGCTGTAGGATTATCACAGAAGATCCTAAATGTTCATACCAGGCACGGTTTATCCCTTCCTTATGATCTACCATTGTTCTATTAAATAGAAAAACCCCAACCCTCAAGACCAGTGAGGAAGCCAAAACCAATTTCAGCCAGTTTGTATGGCCAGCCACATTTCATGAAGAGCAGAAAGCTTTAAGAGAGCAGCTTACAACTGGAAAATCAGTCATGCCTTCTGTTCTGTGCTGTGATTGTTTATTCTCTGTCTTTCAGCAGTGCCCAAGGTTGCATTCGGGATCACAATCCCATCGGATCACACTCAAACACTAAGATGTGTTCACTAACATGGCAAATATTTTCATCTAACATATAAATTAACTCACAGGGAGCTAAAAGGGAAGGACAACATTCAGTCAGGCAAGGTGACACAGTTTCCTCAATTCTTCAGCAAGCTGAGAACTAGAAAACTTAAGAGCAGTCGGCCACTGCATGGGGTAAAGAAGGATGTGTGAAGTTTTAGCTCACTTGAAGTCATCTAAAAGTTCAGTGAGGATCTGGTCAAAACCCCACAGAAATCAGCAAGAGCCTTTCGACAGGTTTCTGTCCCCTGAAGGATTGTGCAGCAAAGACGAGACTGCAAGTTCCAACTACAGAGAGTTGCAAATCACAGGGCATCAAAGTTTGGGAAGCCTCTGAACGTCCCTCCCTGCAGCAATTACTTATCTGCCAGCTTTTGTCCTGGGGGGAAGTATCAGCTACCTGAAGTTCTGTTTGCAAACACATTTCTCTGTGTGACTTTCCAGAGACATGCAGGAATATAAAAGCAGCGGCCCAGAAGTGGGCATTGCTTGCTGGTGAATGCAAATTCCTGCACGGGAGGAGGATTCCTGCAGTGATTCCTGGAGGGTGGAAGGAGATGTGAGTCCCTGCAGGTGTGGTGGGATGGGGCTCTGGGAGCAGTGAGAAGGGAACAGGTGGTGGGGAAAGGGAGGGGTGAAAATACCTCTGGGAGGACCCAGGAGTGAGGAGGAAAAAACACCATGAACATCACAAACCCTCCAAAAAGCACTTCAGGTTGGTGACAACTCATCATAACCCTCTCTCTGATTGTGCTTAAGGGAATGGAATCTGTCAATCCTTGGATGCAGGGGGATGTTGGCAGGGTGACCATCACACCAGAGACAATGGGTAGATGCTGGAAATCTTCCTTATATAACAGTTTTAATGTTTTTGTAACTACTGAGTCTCATCTGTATCAGCTTGGATAAGGAGTGTGAGTTAATTAACTTTCACACACTAGTTAGATAGGCTAATAATTTTTTTTTTTTTTTTTGGACAGGGTCTGCTCCATTTCACACACTACAAAACCCTGAGTGTAACACTAGGACCATTTCAGACCATTTTTGAAGGACCATGATGGCAAGCGACCCAAAAAATAACAACAACTGAATTCCATGGTGCAGTTTTGGTGTAGGGGAAAGAGGGAACTGTGGGTTCTGAGCAGCTGAACGAGAAAACAAGACCATGTAAGACTCAGGGAAGGTGAGTATTTATTGGAGGAGGAATGCAGCAGCATGTGAATTAATGATAGTTGAAATTTTCTGTTATTTTTTTATTTCAGAAAGGGGAGAAAAATTTACGTGGGATAAAATGCTGAAAATCTAAAGGTGAAAGGCAACTTCTTCCAGGAAATATCAGTGGCAGTAACTGTCACTTTATTAGAGAAGTGAAGGAGTAAGAACAGCAAAATAGAAACAGGCTTGACAAAGTGGGCAACAAATGTGAAATAATGCTGCTTTCTTGGTAAACAGACTCAGCAGCAATGAAATAAATATTGGCTCTTGCTGAAAGAGTCCATCAAATTCATATCAGCAAACCCCAGGGTCACAGGTGAAAAAACAAAGTAGGAGACCAAGATGGTTGTACCAGGAATGCTTTAAGAGCCTGAATAATTGGGTAAGGAAAAAAAAAAAGTGGAAAGAAGGCTGCAAATTTAATGAAAACATAAAGGAAAAGTGCAACAATGGAGGAACAAAACACAAAGTTAAATATAGAGAGTGAATAAAAATTAGTCAACAACAACAAAAGAAAGATCTGGAAATCACTCGAAACAAGAGGAAGAAAAAGAGAACAAGTAATTTTTTTCATTGGGAAGGAAAATATATAACCTGTGATGCAGAGATGACATAAAGCGGACCATACCTTCAGGAAGTTGGTAAGAAATTTCTATCTTCTCATAGAAGAAGAGAAATTAATTGTGATATGATAGATAATACAATTAATTATAAAACTGATGTAGAAGAAAGAGCCCCATGAGAGAAACAGATGGAGTGGTGTGGAAGTAACATGGATGGATCTGACCCATCAGGACCTCATGGAATCCACTGGAATGTTTAAGGAAATGTCTCTGAGCAGTTAACTCCTTTTGTTCAATAATTCAGGGGTGTCAGGTGAGGTCCCAGAGGACAAGAGAGCAGTGAGCATGGAAAGAAGAGACAGAACCAAAAGACTGGGCAGCCTAATCCCAATGCCAGGGAAGATCTTGGAGGAAATTTCTAAATTATTATTGTGGGTTACCTCGATAATCTGCCCCACACAACTACATGATTTATATTGTGATAAAAACTGATTTATACTGTGATATAAATAATATTTAACATCTAACACACAGGAAGCATGAAGAATGCTTGACAGCATAGCTTTCCCCGGGATCAGGGAAAGCAGGAGGTGTGATGGACAACACCTGGAATCCCATCTTGAAGGACTTTCTGGCATCTTCATTAGAGTGAAATCATGGTCCAGCAGGTAACTGCTGTTAAATGCCAGGCTCAATGAGAAAACAGTTTATTGTATATCAGAAGGTGATCCCACTTTTTGTGGGATCAGGCCTTATGTGGGATTCATCACTTTAATATTTCCTGATGACTTCCACAAGGATGTTGACATCTCAGAAAACATTCAGATGTTTAGGTTGGTGAACAGGGAAAATTTCTTCACTGGAAAAGTGGTCAGGCATTGAAATGGACCTGACTGGAGAGGTGGTGGAGTCACCATCCTTGGAAATATTTTAAAAATTTATGGATGTGGCACTTGGGAATAATATGGTTTAGTGGTGCTTGGTTAATGGTTGGACTTGATGATCTTAAAGATGTTTTCCAACTTCAACAATTCTATGATTTTATCTACAAAAATAAATCTTTTCCCTTCAAAACATTCTCCCATCTCGCAAATCTTCCTCAGCACCCACACATTGTGATATTCTGACCTTCTGCACTACAAGAAGCAAACCCAGCTCTGCATGAGAGGGAGTAAAAGGTTCCAAGGGTCGCATGAACATTCTGTCTGAGATCCTATAACTGATGTTGCTCGTGATGTTATCAGGTGTAGGCTTCTATTTTTACAGCAATAAAGGTTACCACAGACTTCAGTTTTCCCTGCTCTCATGTCCCAGAAGAGATCTCAAGAGGAAAAAAAGGAGTAGGGAGAAGAGAGAGGTTTGGAATTATAATGTAAAAAGACATGTTCCTGGTTTTTAGGTCATCTTGCCAAGTGGATGGATTTATCTTGTCTCTAAGGCCTGTTGGCAGGATTAGAGAAGGCACAGAATTCCTGTCCTCTGGGTCCACCAGACACACAACCCACCTGTCCTTTTTCCCTCTTACACCAGGAACTAATTTCAACAGATCAAGGACTCCTTCCACTGGATCAGGTTGCTCAAACCCCCATCCAAACTGCCCCTGAACTTCCAGGGATGAGGAGTCCACAGCATCTCTGGGCAACCTGTTCCTGTGCCTCACCACATTTATAGCAAACATATTCTCCCTAATATCTAATCTAAACCTACCCTCCTTCAGCTGAAATTACCTCAGAGTCATTTTTTTTCCCTCAAGATGCCCCCAGCAAAGCAAACTTCCTTCATTCCCAGTCCTGTCACCCTAAAGCAGACCCTGGCCCAAGAGAACTGGGATTTATGGTCATCTCCACTGTCTCTGGAAGGATCTGTGGGCAACCAGCTCAGCTTTCACTGGCTACACTTAATCATCCAAGTCCCATCTGGAGAGACAGTATGGTTCTGCTTCCCTCACAGTTTAAAAGGTCCATGTAATCTCTGGGAATAGCAGCAATAGTTGTTGGCTTTTGCTGATAACCCAGACATGTATTATTTTCTCCCAACACCAATATGGTTTGTTTGGTTTCCCTTGTACAGGGCTCTTTAATCTTTCTTTTGACCTTAAAAGACCTGCCAGCGTTAGTCCATGAAATCAGCTTAACAACTTTCCCATCCTTTCACTCCTGCTTTATGAAAATAATTTCCCCATTGGTTCCACTTTCTTCCTTCATCCCCGCAATTTCGTATTTGTTGTTGTTGTTATTGGTTATTTCTGTTTCTCACCCCGGTCCCCAGCAATTCCAGTTCCCTGCAGAGAAATTACAGATTGCAGTAATAATTAGTTTGTAGTGTTATCTGCTTCTGTCCCTCTAATAGCTCTCAGAATAAAGCTGTCACCCAGCACTGACCATCTCATGTAATCAAAATAATATAAAAATAACCTTCCCCAGTGCTGCCAGGGGTTTTCTTGCTTTTTTCCTTAATTGTGTTTGTTAATCAGAAAACACAATTAATTTCCCTGTTTCTGCATCTACAGGTTCATTTTTTTCCCCCTTCCAAGATGAGTTTAAGATTGTGTTTATTTGGCTATTTCCTACCATTTTCCTGTTAAAGAAACCATCATCAATCGCGGGGGCAGGGAACTCCATGATTTTGTTTAAGTGGATTTGTTTGCTTGTTTTTACCAGTTTTTGCTGAGTTTTACCTGTTGTCCTGGTACAATCCTGACTGTGATTTCAACCTGTTTTGAAACCTGTGTGGGATTGCACCATTTTTGCAATCATCCCTTGGGTCCTTGGAATCTGTCACTCCATCACTCTCATCTCCATGTCACCTCCTTGGTGTCCTCAGCTGCATCCCTGACACTGATGGGTTGCACGATTCCTCAAACCACCCTCCCTGCTGTGACCACTTTGGACCCTTGGTCAGGATTTTCCAGTATGTGGTGATTCCAGTCAGAAGCAATTTGAGGAAATTCTGGGTCTTTTGAGCACAAAATACGTTCCTGTGAGGACAAAATGGGCTTCCTGTGGATGCTGGATAATACAAGGTTTTGTGAGCATCAATCCTTCAAGGACAGGTTACCTGAAAGCCAGTCTCTCAGAGTTGTCTGCTCAGAGGAACTTTGGTGGAAACACAGGAGCAAAACCTACTGTGAGCAAAGGAAGTCTCACACTCTTGCTCCTGGAGAGCCATGGAGATGATCCACAGACATTCCAGCTAAAATAGAGCCAAAAATCCTCTGCTGCAAGACCATCACAGAGGGAAAAACTCAGAGGAACTGAGCAGTAGTTCCTCGTCACGTCTGGAGTGATGGGAGTACATTTCAGGGCTATCCATAAACTCCTTGCTTAAATTTCACTCAAGCAGAGATTGATGCTTGGAAAACACCTGAATCCAGGGCCATCCTAGGAACAGGATTATGGGAATTTCTTACTTCAAAATAGCTGGGCTGCACAGCTCAGCTGTCAAATGTGAGATGTATTCCAGGAAACCACTTATGAACAATCCTCTGAGTGAAACATCAGGAGGGATTGCTTCAAATTCAAAGTAGCTGCAATCAACTGATGGGCAAATTATTATTCTATGCCACAATTATCCACTTGGTTGCTGTTACAACCCCCAGCAGCTCTAAAAGTCAGCATCACTCTGTCCTGGTTCTAAACCTTGTGGCAAAGAGAAAGATCAGAGAGCAGAGAAAATGAACTAGGGAAAAAAAAAAAAAAAAAAAGGAACAATTTGAACAAGGACAGGATATCTGTTGAAGCAGTAGGTTGTCTGTATACAGGGCAGGGCAGCAGCACTCCAGAATGATGCTTGAAAGCTGTCACAGACCACAGGACAAAATTCTGGAAGATATGGGATGAAATTCTTGGAATGAAGTCATTACTCTTGGGACAGCACATGAGGAAGGTTTCAGCTAAAGCTATGCTCCTCCCAAAAAAGGTGGGGTGATTGGAGAGCCTGGGAAAGGGCACACAAGGGCCCAGAAAATAGATCCTGATGAGAAAGTCAGTGCTGCTCAGCAGAAAGGAGACAAGAGTGAGAGGTGATTTGGGAATGGTCTCCAACAGGCAAAAAATTCATCATAATCAAAGGCAACACTGCTCCCTGTGCCTGCTGGTGACGGGGCTCTCCATAGAGGACACAGTAATGAGCTTAAATGGCAAAGAGAGAAGTGCAGGGCAGAAATTATGAGAATATTTAATGCCCAAGAAAATACCTATGACAGGTGTAGAGGTCTCCTCATTGAAGGGTAATGAAAGCAAGTCAGAGGTACAAAAGCCAGGGTAGGATGGGCTCTGTCCTGGCTCAGAGGAATTGATAAAATGAAACAAACTCTGCTTTTTTTGTTTGTTTTCAGGCTTCTACTGGCCCATAACTTGCAGATGTTATGGCCTTCAAAATCAGTTTGTGGGAGTCACCAGTGAACAAGCACAAAAATTTCAAGAGTCACGACACAGTCCAAGTGTCCAAAAGTTGGAGACATTGAATATATGGAGCAGTAAAATCCAAATAGTGGATGGATAAAGCTCCTGTCTTTTCCTGAGAATTTCACAAGACATTTCCTCAGATGAACCACAGCCTTACCCAGATTCCCTGCTTAAACCATGAGAGGGCAAACAAATACACATTTTAGAATGATACTTGCTTGTATCCAAATGTTGTCACCTGTGTTAATTCTTCCAGTTTCTCCTGGAAGCCATCCTAACTCACCTTTTCTGCTCATTATTTTCCAGCCTCACCATCTCAGGGCAAAGATAACATCCCGGAAATCAGCTTCAGGTTGTAATTACAATATATATTGCTTTATAAATTCAATTGTTTAGCAGGGCAGTCTGCAGTCAACATTTGTGGAAAGAGGAGGAAAGGAATCAGATTAGAAATCAGGTGGAACAAAGGAGGCTTGGAATGAGAACACAAGGGAAAAAGAGGAGGTTAAGAGAGAAACAGAGAGATACAAGACATTGGTCATTTTAATACTGAGGTCAAATTCAGTCTGGACTACACTTCTCTAATTGTGAAAACTGAGTGGGTGTTTAAAAGTTGGTTTAAAAAAATAAAGATGAAAAAGGAAGGTCAAAGAAAAAGATCACAGGATTTAGACACATAGTTTTCCTCATAAAATTAAGAGTCAGGGCTTTTATTCCCATCAGCTTTAATCTGGAGACAACAGCAGCACAGGGACTGAAAAGGAGAATATGAACAAGCATAGGGTACCAGTGAAAGGAGATGATCTTAGAGAAAAGCAGCCTGGATTTTGTTGGATTTTTTTGTCTTTTTTCTGGATTTGGGGTTTTTTTGAGAGCTGGACTGGGATCATCTAAGCTGAATGGACATCTGCCTTCTTTTCTGGGCTGTCAGTAATTCAGAGGATGAGTCAATCTGAGGCCTTTGCCTCGGCTGGCTGACCACCCTCAGTCCCCTGATGAGGAAGCACAAATTAGTATTAAAGGTAACATGAAGACACTGGCAGGCTGGGTGCATCTGTAACAGCTGGATTTTGGCAACTGGCTTGTTAAGTTGCTCCAAATGCAGAGGGAAAAGTGCTAGTGAACAGCTGTATCCGCTGGAAGATGCTGTGCAAATCCACGGGAAGCATTGGTAAACAGCTGGAGCATGCCAGATTTTCCATTTTGTGTCTGGTTGATGAGGTGGTTTGTACTAGTACTGTTCTCCTTCTCAGCAGTCAGTTTGACAGACAGAAAAACATATCTTCATCTTATCAGCTCCATCACCTTTCTGCGTTGGAGCTTTCACCATTTCTGTGCCACAAAACTGTCTTCAGAACACGGTGCTGATGCTTATCTTGGGTCAACACACCTGGGTATGATGATTTAAAGATTAAATTCTCCTCTTCTTAAGCGCCTATGGAAGAAAATTTGATCAGAATTGCTAAAATTTGCCATTTGCAAACTGCTGGAAGATGGAGGCAGCTCTAGAGATCATCTGGTCAAATCCCACTGTTCAAGTAAGATCAGCTCAACCAAGTTGTTCAGGGCTGTGTCCAACTGGGTTTTGAATATTTCCACGGATGGAGAGTCCGCAGGTCTCTAGACAACCTGTAGTAGTGTTTGACCACACTCTCAGTAAAAAAAGTTTGGTTTTCTTTTCATATTTAAACAGAATTTCCTGTGTTTCATAGGAACTTGACCAGTACCTGAAATCCTTGTTGTGAAACCCTCAGAGAAAAGAGACTGTAAAACATCTCAGGCTGAGCTGCAGTATCTTTTTTTATTGCAGCTCAGAAGGACCAGATTCACAGCCAAAGAACAAGCAAGGATTATAACTTCATCCTAATATGAAAGCTTTCTTTCCTGTCTACATAGCAGCAAAAGTCAACTTCTTATTTTTTCTTTTTTGTCCAGGGACATTGTAAAATAAGCTGGCTGATAGGACTTGGAGATTTCTGATTGCTCCAAGCATTTTAGGAGATATTATTGCTGCAGCTCCAGCTATCTTGCCTTAAATACTGCATTTAAATCTGTTCCATAACTGACCTTTTCAAGGGAGAGGCTAAAAGGGATGGCATGGAGCTGATTTAAAATTTTCCCTTCAATGCTTATAATGAAAACACAACAACAGTAGGAGGCACATGAAAATGTGTCTGAATTTTCACCTGCCAGACTCAGGAAAAGCCTCACACTTCTGTTAGAAGCACTAATGCTGTAGTAATTTGCATGCAAGGCCTCTCGCAGAGTTTCTGTGAATTTTGTGCCTGTACAGTGTCACAGTGGTGACCCAGCCAGCAGGCAAGGATCCCTCTGCCCTTTGGCAGATGGCTCTGAAACCTCCCAGTCCCATGGCAGAAGCCAGGATCTTGGAGTCAACAGCAGGTCTTTCCTTCGGGACTGCAGAACCAGACTTCTCTGCTCTCACATGTCACAGTAACGACACGAAAGAAGGAGACAGACACCTGTTGAGATCAAGGAACAAGTGCGTCGGGCCTTGCCCGTCTTTATTATATATGTGCCTTATAACTCACTGTGGATTGGAGGAGACAAAGAGCCACCCCTCAATCACACTGGTCAAAGGAAATGTCCATCAAACTTCTGTGCCCAGGAGAAAGGAATGTGAATAAAAAGATACTGTTACAATAACATGGCTATGTTTACAAAGAATGTCTGAGAACCAGTTACAAAAGAATGATAACATCCAGAACTGCAAAAGTCAGGGCAACACTCACAAATTTCACAGATCTAAAACCAAAGCAAGTTAATTCCCAGTTCTAATCTGCTCCCTCACACATACAGTTGGATTTTACCCAGATACTTGGAGTTGGAAACCTTCAAGTGACCCAGCTATAAGGTGGAGCAGCTGGGAGAATAAACTCACCCAGTTCATCTGCAGCACAAAGGGAAGGAGAAATCATCTGCTACATCAGCTCATGCATCTGGAAGGAATGGACGAGCTTCAGGCCACACAAACCCTCTGTCAGATTTTTTCCAAGCAATTAAAACCACCAGACAGGGAGCAGAACTCCAGTGGTAAGAGCACTACTGGAACAGTCCTCCTTCCCTCTTCATGAACTGAGTGAGGCTGACAAAGTGAAAGACCAGGAATGGAAAAAAGGAACTGTCTTATCTTGGATAACAACATGTCCTTGGAGCCAAAAGAGGGGGTAGGATGAGCAGTTGACAGCTCGTGGCTGCGGAGCAACCTGGGAAATGATGAGGTCCTGGCACAGGTTGCCCAGAGAAGCTGTGGCTGCCCCATCCCTGGAAGTGTCCAGGGCCAGGTTGGACAGGGCTTGGAGCAACCTGGGATAGTGGAAGGTGTCCCTGCCCGTGGCAGGGGGTTGGAACTTGATGATCATTGAGGTCCCTTCCAACCCAAACCAGTCTATGATTGATTTTAAGAATCAATTAAATGATTATCTTTTTCCCCAACCTGTTCTCGTCACACTGCTGACCACCTTGAACACCACTGGTGGCAGCTGGCACTGATGGACACTCTTCCAGAGTGTCTTGAGAAAGTTGAAGAGCTTAAAAGTCCTTGGGTGATAAACTGGAAGGAGAAGGTGGTAGTGCTGGGCAGTCTGATCAGGCCACTGCTGCTGTGGGGCATAAACCTGAGCGTCCTTCTGCACCAACACTGACCTGGCACCTTTCACCAGCCCTAAATGATTTACAGAGCAGCTCTGCCTGGGAAAACTACAAACCTGAGCAAGTCATATGCATTATTTATAGCAATTTCCTTGAATTCCAGATGCTCATCACAATTCATTTGCATCTCATTCAGCATAACTCAAGATAGCCAAAGGCTGTACAAGGGCTTGAATTTCAACCATATGCCAGGGCATCATGACCAACATGACTCTGCAAACACCTGGGAAGGTCACTGATGGTTTGCTCTCACTGCATGTTCCTGTACTTCTTGCAAGCCCTGTCTGACCTCACTTGTACAAACACACACCAGGAAAATGCTGATGTCTTTGGGAGAGCTCTGCCTCGTTTATCCTGGCAGAGGGAAAAGAAGCAAGCCACAGCACCTCATCCCACAGCTTCTCCACTGACTTTCAGAGGTGTCCATCAGTCAGGTGGGTGACTTTTCTCCAGTCCTGTTGCAGCTTTGTGGGTTCAAGTCACTTCAAATCCTTCAACAGCTGAAGGCAGCTCAGCTCCCCATCAGCTCAAGGCTGAACTTTGAGCCTTAGCTGCAGCCTGTTAACAACCACAACTTGCAGAGAAAGGGTTTGTTTCACAACTCTGTATAATCATGTCACTCTGAGTGGCCAAAGCAGAGGCAGTGAGTTCATATCATAATCACAGAATCACAGAAGGATTTGGGTTGGAAGAGACCTTAAAGATCCAGTTCCAACCTCCTCTGCCCCCTGCCATGGGCAGAGTTGTTGTGTCTCAGCTTCCCCATCTCTTAAATGAAGCTAATGCCATTTATTTTCTCCAAACCAATGCCTGCAGGGCTTAACTGCAATCTGAGGTGCTCAGCCTGAAGTAAAGTGGAGTAATTTCCTCTCATAATCTCATAATTTTCTCTGGATTTTCGCTACTTTGCATGGCTGCATCTCCCAAAAGACTGACAGACACACAGCTCACAAGGTCCAGACCTCCCCAAGGCTGCCGGAGAGCACCTGCCTGTGACACAGCCCTTTGGACAATATATCTCTCTCTTTGCACTTGTCAGGCTCCCACATCATATTTTTTCATGCTTTGGATTTGATCTCTTGCAGATTTGCACAGCCAGGTCAGGGCAATGGGTTCTGTGTGTCTCTCATGCTCAAATTTGCTGTTTTTCTAACAGCTCCAAGATGCCACCTGATGCACACACCTTTTCCCCAACAGCCAATCCCTGTGCCTCCCTCAAAAAAAACAAACACTGAATCACTGCTAATTGAAAATAAATTGAGTTTGAAAAAGACAGGAGACATCTGCATATGATGTTGTTTTATTATTACAATTAGGCAAATGAGGTTTTCAAGCAAACTTGAAATAAATTTGGGAGAATTTATGCCAGCATTAAGTCAAACATAATAAAAAGCCATTAGCAGGGTTGGGTTTTTTGGTGGGTTTTTTTTTTCTCTTTTTCTTTTTTTTGCAGCAAAACAAATCCATTTAGTGTTTTGTTGGGACAGCAATGGTTGAGTGAGGTGTCTCCAGGCATTCAAAGACTTCAAAGCCCCTTTACAAATCTGGGGTTGGTTGGGGAAAATGAGGAGTATTTTGCTGTGCTCGTGGCTCTTTGGGAAAGAAAGCCCAAGATGCAGGAAGCTTAAACTTCCTGCCTAAATTCCCTGTTTGTTTGAGGCTAGGGGATGGTGAGCTCAGCCACTCAGACAGCTTAAGGGAAGTGCTACAGAGGGAGCTGTGGAAAACCAATCCATGAGGAATACTGGGCATAAGGACTTGTTGGTAATTGAGTCAGGCTGAATGAAGGCTTCAAATGTTTACAGGGAACTGGAGTTTTTCTGTTAAATTGTCCCTGAAGGGCTGGAAACTTGCAAATACTGGTAGGATGTTAAAGCTACAGCATCTCCCAGCCAAAACTTGTGCCTGCATGTTCACATGAGCACAGAGAGAAACTCCATATTAAAATCAGAGACAAAGCCCAGATATTTGGCAGATCTCTGTGTAAATGACTGCAAAACCTTCTTAAATTTTATTATAAATTATCTCCCGGCAGTAGCATTTGGACTTTCCCACACAGCATTGCAGCCAGCCTGGGCCACACACAACTCCAGGATTACTCTGAAGACCCTGGAGAGCTGCTGATATTCTGAGGAGAGATCAGGTCTGTTTTCCATATACAAACCACCAGGACCACTCAAAAAGCAGGAGTCAGAGGTTAACAGGAACCAGGCACTCTGCCCTGTGTCTGCTGCATGTCAGCAAAGAGGCCTTTGCTTTGTCAGAGCCTGGATCTTTATTGGTGTTGATATCTGGAGTGACTTTGTGCATGGAGAGATTTGGTGAAGAAGGGGAAATACTGGGAGCATCCACATCCCCAACCTGACAGCTCAGCATGGCCAATGTGCCAAATAGAATCAGAGAATCACACAGAACTGGGTTGGAAGGACCTGAAAGTCCATTCAGTCTCACCCCCTGCCATGGGCAGGGACACCTTCCACTATAACAGGCTGCTCCAAGCCCCATCCAACCTGGCCATGGACATTTCTGGGGATGGGGCAGACACAGCTTCTCTGGGCAACATGTGGCAGGCCCTCACCAGCCTCACAGCCAAGAATTTCCTCCTCATATTCTAACTCTGCCTTTTGTCAGTGTGAAGCCGTTCCTTCTTGTCCTGTCCCTCCAGGCCCTTGTCCCAAGCCCCTCTCCAGCTCTCTTGGAGACTCTTTAGGCACTGGAAGGGGCTCTAAGGTCTCCCTGAAGCCTTCTCCAGGCTGAACACCCCCAGCTCTCCCAGGGTGTCTCCAGAGCAGAGTTGCTCCAGCCCTCTGAGCATCAACAGTCTGATTTTCGCTACTCCTTTTACTCTTTATGCTATAAAAGGTTTCTAAATGGAGCCAAGATTCTGGTTAGGTTTATACAATAAACTCTGGCCTGGAATAATTCACCCCATGTTTTTACCCTCGGATAACATCAAGAATTGTGAGACTGAGGTTTTTCCTTTCTCTAGTGCCACAACACTAAATGTGTAATTCCTAAGACTACTTTACTTTTCTTTCCCATTGCACATAGCATGTCCTCAGCCTCCAACACAAATGGAGACTCCCCTCTGGCTCTGGAGGAAGCTGATGGAAAGCTCTTGCTGGGCAGGAAGATGGGGCACACAGGAGTTTTGACAGGACCCAGATCCACATTTGTTGCTGACCTCAGATGTACTTTGATATTAGCAAAGCCTACAGTGTAGCTCCAGACCAGCATTCCTCATTTCAGAGATGCTTCGGGTCCAGGAAGTGGGAACCATGTGAGGGAGACAGTTACCCTCAGAGAGGAAACATCAAAAAAATGATTAAAAATTAAAGAAAGGTGGAAACATTAAAATAACAAACAAGCTGGCTGCTTGTAGCCACAGCTGAACCTGCCAGGCTGCCTTTTTCCAGCTCACTCACACCTATACTTCCAGCTACAATTTCCAGGGCAAACAGACTGAAAATGCAGAGGAGAACAGTTCAGGATGCTCTGCCAGTGCTGTCTCTCCCAACATCTGTCTTTTGAGGAGGCCACAGGTACCCTGCCAGGCTGGATTTCATGCCACCTAACACAGTTTCCTTGATCTATTTTAGACGTAGACTTGAACTAATCACTCCCTGAATGGGCCTCCTTCCCTCCAGTGATGGTAAAAGGATCAAGGCCTGGTTGGACACAGGTAAATGTCTCTTCAAGCCAGTTGAATCTTCAGCAGAAGTACCCCAGGGCTGTCTAGAAAAAAATCCAAAAAAGGACAGAGCACAAAGAGGGACAGGCTTGTGAAGGAGAAGGTAGAGGGCATGTTTTATCACAGTAGAAGAAAGGCAGATAGTCAGAATGACACTGCAGAGAAAAAGCATCAAAGGAGGAGAGGTTTAAGCTCTGCTGCTGTCAAGAAACCTTGAGCTGTGCTGGGAGGAGGTGTTGGAGCATTCCACAGCTCATGAACAGCAAGTTCTGACATTTTCTATCAATTTTTTCACTAGTGTCCTGTAGCATATACGTGTCTCTGAGCGTGTAAGTATTGTAACCAAGGCATGATGCTCCTCATTAACAATTTCCCTGCTGTCCACACTGTAAAAGGAGGCAGGAAAAGTTTAATATCTAAGACCAACATCACAATTAAGCTACCACTGCCTAATTAAGCTCGGGCTATACCAGTAGCCTAACCAAGAAGTGGCCCTCCATCATGCATGTACCAAACTCTTGGCAATGGCTCTGCGTCCAGGCAGGACTTTCCTGAACCCCATTCCAGCACAGCCCAGGGACTGTCCCACACCAGGGCCATTCCCAGCAGAAAGCCTCAGTGCTGTGGGGACACAGAGAGCTCAGCAGTGTGGATAAAAGGTATGAAGTTCAAGCCAGCTTCAGGATCAGAGACCTGCCCCGGGTTGTTTTGTTTCCAGCTCCGTGTGCTCGGCAGACCCAGAGCTGCTCATTACCCACCTCCATCCCCAGCACCACGCTCCCCTCCTTAGCAAAGTGCTCACAGGAGGCTGCAGCAGCTCCATTTGCTCTGCAGCCTGGTATTTGCAGAGGTTTTCCAGGAGGCAGATGTAATCTCTCTCTTGGCTTCCCAGGAGAGCTCCCAGCTAGCAGATCTGTGGCAAGGCCACAACACAGACCTTTTGCTACCTTTATCTACCCAAACAGAATTTATGAGCAGAGAAAAAGTCAGCGACCACCTTATTCTTTAGCCTGAGGTTACAGGAGTCCTGGTTTCCTGCAGCTTGGTCATATGAGAGTGAAACTGTGGCAGCCTCACAGCTAACAGGGTTTTGCTGCAACCTTAAAAGAGAAAAAGAAATAAAAATAAAAGCTGGATTGTTACTGTTTGGGGGGAAAAAAAGAAAGCAACTTTCTGTCATTTTGACAAGGTCACATGATGGAGGCCCCTGAAAAATATTTCAAAGTTGCAGCGAGCAAACCTTCCAAGTGACGAAGCCATAGCAACCCGTGCCAGAGACCAAAGGGTATGATCAATGTTTGCAATTAAAATCGCTTTTGTTTTGTGCTATTCACACACAGCCACCCTTACATTTTGGCCACCGGAGCGTACTCCATGAAACGCTGAGCCCGGGCTTTGTTCTGTGCCCTGCTCATTCTCTTCAGGCAGGAAACAAGAGCCATCCCAGCCAGCGAATTGTCTGAGCCCTGCTCTCTTTTGTCTGCAGCACAAGCCCCCCCCCGCCTTTATTTTTTAATTCCCCACAATACACCCTTCAAAACTAAATTAGCAATGTATACTCTAATTGTGTTTTCAGAGGCACAACAATGCGGGAGCGGGGAGAGAACAATGCAGCGACCCGTTATTAAAGGAAAAAAAATAATTAAAATCTCAACAGAGGTGATACTTGGGTTGGACAAAAAAAAAAAAA
>VZRZ01002110.1:94933-111805 GCA_013398175.1 Climacteris rufus | reverse complement strand
AAAAAAAAGAAGGAGTTTGAGCACATTTTTATTTCCTGGCTTGCCTTTTGTAACAGGTTTTCCTAATAACAGGTTGGTTTGATTTAAACACAAGCAAACGAGGAATGGGTTTCCCAGTGCTTCTCCTGGGAAACTGTACCAAGCAGAGACCCTCAGCTTGTGAGAGACCTGCCTCAGTCAGCTCTAGGACAGGGCAACTAAAATCACTATATCTTTATATGATGATTTTTCCTTTCCTCTCCCACGTCCCACAGGGACAGAAGGACCTTCAGCACTGCAGAGCAGCCTTCTATCATTTGAACCTTCAGATCTGGTAGAAATGTAAAGCTATTATCACCTAGCAAATACATCATCCTCCTGAAAGTGAGTAAAAAGAAAAGAGAGTCTAGGGAATTAGGGACAAATCAAACTGACTTCAGTGCTCAGAAAAATTTTGAAGTGAAGAGTCAAGCAATCTGTCTCTTAGCACCTAGAAAATGGCAAGGGGATAAGTAGCACCCGGCCTCAATTTCCAAGGAACAAATCACATCCAACCAACCTAATTTCCTCCTATGACAGTGTAATGATCCTTGTGGGTCAGGGGAGCAGCAGCAGATGTAAGACAGCTTAACCTCAGCAAAGCTCTTGACATGCTCACGCAATATCCTCTCCATCAATAAATGCCTCAGCTGCTTGATCACCCTAAACCAGCAGTTGGTGTGATCAAAAATCAGCCAGATAATTGGGAGTGGTTGGCAAAGGTCTGTTTGGGGGTCCCTCTCTATCACATTTCATCTTTCTGTGTCAAATACTTCGGGGAGCTGCTAAGGGAAGAGGAAGGGGAAGGGGAAGGGGAAGGGGAAGGGGGAGAGGAAGAGGAAGAGGAAGAGGAGCAGTGAAGGAGTTGGAGACCTGGCTGGAATCTGGAGCACAGCCAGCATGAGGAAGGGGGGCTGGAGCAGATGAGCACACCAGTCCCTCCCAACCTTAACCTTCCTGTGATTCTGTGATTCCCTGGAGGACATGAGAGACATCACCTCAAACCAGTGGTCAGAAGCACTCGCCATTCAATGTTCATCTCCCCAGAGTGCTGGAGTAGAGATGCAAATGCTCAGGGGAGTCTCCAAAGCATCATAAATACCCCCAAACCATGTTCATGTCTCTTCTGACACCTGCAGGTCATCCTGTTGAAGGACCTGTAGACCCAGGCCATGATGTAATACCTTGCTGGGAAGCAGAACTAATCCTAACTTTTTACTTAAAAGGAAAAAACAGGAAGACTCAAATCACTGACTAAAAACGCAATGCCGACTTCTTCAAGTTTCTCCAATTCCACACATCAGCCTTGGGACTGATGAAAAAACATCATTGCTGGATTGGAAAATTAAAAAGAAAAAGGGGGGTGAAGGAAAATATTCCACATCTGGCTTCAAGACACATTTGAAAATAAAGTTTGAACCCCTAGACAGGGAGACTGAAGTAAAACACCAACTCCCTTCCCTCCTGCACTCAAATCGAGAGCTATTGATGGCTTAAAGACCTTGTCTTAATTTTCTCCATGACTAATCTATTCAGTTTTCACTTAAGTAACCCTCAGTGGTATAATGAGACAGCTGTTGCCTTCTATCCCTCCCCCAACTCCCCCAGCTAGGAAATTAAATTTAAAACCACTGCTTTAAATAGGCCTGGCACTGTCTCATCTCCTCTTGAGCTGCTCTGGGAGCTTCTTATCCGTAAGTGCAGGTGTCAGGTCAATCAAAATTCACCCAGCTCTTCAGGTCTGCCCAAGCCAGTGATTTGTAAAGAAATGGAGATATAAAATTTCTAAATCTCACCCCTGTGGGCTGTGGGTTGATTGGTTGTTTATTTGTTTGTTTGTTTCTAAGTAGTAGATGGGTTTGCTTTGGGGTTTTAAGGTAGTTTACAGGATTCTAGACTAGATTATATCAGGATAGAGATAAGGAAGGATTTTTTTGGTGATGAGGGACCCTAAAGGTCATCTCATTCCAACCCCTCTACCATGGGCAAACTTCCACTAAAGCAGTTTGCTCAAACCCCATCCAGCCTGGCCTTGGATACTTCCAGGGATGGGGCAGCCACAGCTGGGAGTCATGAAATTGCCTCTGCTTAGTTACTCTAAACTGCTGTGGACTAAAACCTTGTGTTTGACTGTTGGCCTCCACAGTGGAATCAGCTGGTTGAGAGTGGAGGCTCAGTGTCCCATGGCCACCAGAGAGAGTGCGAGGGCCATCCTCCCCCTGCAGGTTTGGAGAGCTGGCCTCCAAAAAGCACTTCAGTCAAAGGTGCCTTGGCAATTTCTCCCCTAATGACTCTGAAATTAGTAGCTCCAGACAGAAAATGAGAGGCATTTTAATGTAACATGGGGAAAATATTCCTCTGCTCCTTGTTTCTATGCTCTGATTGGGAGAAAGTCACATGAACAAGACATTTTCTGCAGACTTCACCTTTTCCATGAACAATGTGTTCTAAATTCACACCTGGGCTCCCCCTTTCATGCTGCTCCCCTCTCCTCCTCACACATTTCCCCTCTTTTACTTATTTTTAACTCCCTTTGATCTCTGCAGTGTCTTGTAGCCTGTTTAGTTCACTTTTCAGCTTAAGCCAAATCAGCTCCATTGAAAGAAATCTTGCTTAAAGGAAAGAAATACAGAGCATGGGGGAGTGTCACTGTCACAACGTGTCCCTAAATTTCTGAGGGGCTGGTTGGAGAGCTTTTGGGAGCCATCCCTTTTCTTCACACCCATTCCCACCCCATATTCACCTGTTCTTACCTTAAGAAGTTCAGAGTATCTTCTATAGAAGATCTCCCTTGTTCCTCACCCATCAGATTCTTCCAATAACTCTGGCAAAATCAGGAACTGCTTCAGGGACCTCAGGCAGCTGGACAATCCCTTCTCCTAGAATAAAACGTCATGGGAAAAAAAATTAAAATAGACCATTCACTGCTTTTTTTGACCTCTCAAAACTACATTATTGTATATTATTAACTCTCAATTAGCTCTATTATACCAAGAAGGCACCCAGAGTCAGCACAGCAGAGGCTCCAGCTCTGTGGACAGCTGTATTCCAAAGATAAACCAGACATTGCATTGCATATTTTATGCCATATTTTAACTGACCAAGTCCTTTCTTATGCCATATCTTTATGGCATATCCTTATGGCACATGGAAAGAATTAGTTAACATTACAGAACATCTGGCATTGCAATCACATAAATCACGGCAGCCACGATTTACCTGGAAGGTCATCATATATCTATAGAAGGACACAGGGGAGGTTTTGGGAGGGAAATGTGAAGGATTAACTTCCTGAGAAATGTCTTCTGCAAATAAAGCCAATGAAATTACACTTTGGTATATTAGAAAGGGGAGGAAAGGGCAGAGACAAGAGGATGCACGTAAAATGAGGGAGGTAGGCTAAGAATGGCTCTCTCTGTCTCAGACGACAGGAATGAGACAGATATTCAATGCAAAGGAAATCTCTTGTCTTCCAAAGTGTAATTAGACTGAGGGACTCATTTCCATAAGATGTCAATGAGGCCAGGAACCCAGCCAGACTCAAGGATGGCTTGGACATTTATGAGGATAACCCAAACATCTGAAGTTGTAACAGCTGATGTAAAATAAAAAAAAAACCCTCAGGAGGGATCTAACATCCCATGTTTCAGACTTGAAATAAATTTCATAGTTATGAGGAGGATACATTTTTGTGGGGAACAAATTATTTCCCCCCTGTCTTGGAGTGTACTGACACTTTTCTTTGAACCTTCTGCCAAGAAGCAGTGTCCTGCCTTCAACAGTCCAGATCCCTGTATGCTAGGAGAAGCTATCCCTTAATTGTGTATATTTGATGACCTAGCTCAGACACCAAAGTGAGAGCAGAAGGCAAATTTTGCACAGGAAGGTAAAATCTTGCTGCTCTGAGCTCATGCTTTTTGGATTGTGGGATTGTTCATGCTTGACTTCCCTGCATGATGAATTCTGAGGGCCGGGCCAGAAAACCAGGATGTATCTGTGCCCTCAGCCCACCAGGAACACATCACTTCACCTTGGTTATCCTCTTGTTCCCCCCACTTTGGATACCCAGGAGCCCTCACTCAGTCCTTCCAGCCACATGGAAGCATCAGCCCTCTTTGCCTTTATTCTGCTTCTGCACGGCCAACCCCAGCACTCTCATTCCAATTTTAAATGTTTATGGCTTGAGACTGAGCATTACTGGTGTGAGCTCTGTGGATAAATCAGCCAGAGAGTTTGCACCAAGCAGAGGGATTTTACAGCCCAGCAATTTGGAGGCCAGTGGGTCTCACTGTGAAAATCTGCGCTGGTTTATGGAGATCAGCTTCATCATTAAAATGTGTTAACTCCCTCAAACCCGGAGCAGGTCTTTTGCTCCATGACTGAGGGGGGTTTGTCTATGACATCCCTTCCTTGGCAGGAGGGAGCAGGTATGTTCATGGGTTAGCATTTGCTGGTGTTCCTCGAGTGATTTTGAACAAAAAACATTCCCTGGGATGAGAGCGGTCTGTGGTGAGGATACTTTAGGTTCAAACATCTCCCACTCCAGATGTCTGCATCCAACAAACCTTGGGATTTCATCCCTCATGTTTCCTCTTGGCAATCCTCTGTCCAAGCACTGTGTCTTCTTCATGTCCCTGAGAGACCTACAGCACCAAGGAGCAATTTTTGATGAACTGCCCTTTTCCCAGTGGAAAAGGCCAGGAGCCCACAACTTTGGTTGGATGATGGGAATCTTTAGATGTATTCCGATTACAGAAAAATGAAAATGTCCTTTAGATCAGGGTAACTAATCCTGCTTATGCTGTAAAGCCCTGCATGAACAGTCGATTCTACTTTCTTGTCAGATCCTAATCTGACATGCTGATAATGAAGAAAGGGAGGAGAAATCACAGGGAGGAGATCAGGAAGAAAGCTGTGTCATCGGGGAGGGGTGGGGGATTTGCAGGGCAGGAGGACAAGGGGAAGGGGGAAAAAGGAGGGAGCACGGACAAGCTTTAAAATTAAATTGAATATTAGGAGGTGGAAAATCTAATGGAGACAGGCTGCCCTGAAAGCGATACAGGCTGGAGATGGAGAGAGACAAAGAATGACAGCGGATCAGTTTAAGCATGAAAGAATAGAAAGGAAAAGAATAATAATGTTGGCTTGTAAAGCTGAAATCAGATTACAGTTTCCTCCAGTGAATTAACTCTGCCCTAATGTAGTGCAGGGGGCTTTGCAAAGCTGGTGTGATTTCCCTGTTGGGTGGCATGGGGACATTAAACTGAGATGTGTGTGTGTCTCATTATAACCCTGCCTATGTTGAAGCTCTCTAAGGGCACCCATGCACGAGACTTGCTGTGTGTATTCCTGTGGGGAGGGAGATGTTAAATGTGTTTGGGGTTTGGAGGAACCCACAGTGAGATGGATACCTGTGTTTTTGTGAGGCTATGACATTAAATTCCAATGTGTATTTTTGTCACATTAAAATCCCAGGGCTTCTCCTCAGGTTGGGGCTGACACCTGCAGCAGGAGGTCCCAAGGATTCCAGAAGCTGCTGGCCCACTCTCCAGCTGGTGAGATGATCCAGCACTGGGATGGAGGAGGCAGCTGCAGATCAGGTGGATGATGTGGGAGCTCACAGCTCTTGTGTTCCTCACAGTACAGACTGTGCAGAGTTGGAGATGTTGCGGGGACATTGGGGAACCCAGTTTACAACAACAGCGTCCTCTCCTTTATGGAGATTTGGCTGGGGAAGAGGAGCCTGGATGGGAGCCAAAATAATTTTTTCTCAACCATAGCCATGAGTCACAGAGCCAGCAGAGTCCAGCCTTTAGGTTCTTGTTTTTCCAGCTCTCTAAGATCTTAGATCAGGCTGAGAGTGGGATGAAGTCCAGCTCAATAGGCAGCATTTCCTATCTCCCCCCTGCCAAATCTTCTCACTTGTTTCCTCGTGGCCAAGGTGTAGCCTGTTAATCCTGACCAAACAGGATTAATTTAATTTGAGATTATCAGTGCAAACACCTGAGCTCTCCCAGTGGTTATTTGTGACAAGGGGACATGTGGAAGCGTTCATCTTCGTGAGACCTGCTAGAATCCCTCTCCTTAGTGCTCCCAGACCATCAGGTCTGAATAGAAAACTGCATAACAGGAAAAGAGAAGAGAGAGTCATGGGACTAAGGGAGAGACAAATGCAGGGGTGCTCAAACAGCAGGAATGAATTCTCCACAAGGGGTAAGAGTATAATCTACAGAGATGCTACAGAGATGACTGTGAAGACGTGAGATGGAGCAAATAAAATCATGAGTGTCCAGGAAAGGATGAATGGATAATGGTTGCTCATGGCCCTTTCCAGTGCAGAAACTCGGTGGTCCCAGAGAAGGTGCAATTAAGTTGTGGAATTTCTAGCCACAGGTATACAGCTGGTGTTGAAAGTTAACAAGGGTTTAGGGAAGAGCAGAGAAGTTCAAAGAAAAATCCAGTCAGTGTTACTAAATTCATGGAGAACACATGGAAGTCCCTGAGTCTCCAATGGCTGGAGGCAGGGAAAGTACCAGGGATGAACAAAACCCTCGCCTTGTCCTTATGCATAATTCATATGCCTGTAGCTACTTTTGGAGACAGCCACTTAGGAGGAACAACCTTTGGAGCTGCCCTGCCATGGGTGGGGACACCTTCCACTATCCCATGTTGCTCCAAGCCCTGTCCAACCTGGCCTTGGACACTTCCAGGGATGGGGCAGCCACAGCTTCTCTGGGCAACCTGTGCCAGGGACTCACCACCCTCACAGGGAGGAATTTCTTCCTGATATCTAAATCTAAATCTCTCCTCTTTTAATTTAAAACCATTTCCCCTTGCTCTGTCACTACCTGCTCATGTAAAAAGTCTCTCTCCCTCTTTTTTACAAGCCCCTCTTAAGTACTGAAAGGATAAACCTCAGATATCTGAGAAGGGTTAGAGTCACAGGTTTTCTTTGTTACATCAAGACTGACTAAACCTGGGTGGTGTGACATCACTTGAAACCAGAGCAAGGCTTGGCTTTTCCCCCCAGTAACACGGATTCTGGATGTCAAAGAGAAGATGTGACTCTTGCAATGGATTTTTTTGTGCCTTCTTTGTGGTCCCTGTCTCCTCTGTATTCAAGACACAAAGCAATCCCCAAGTGCTTTAGATAAGGGCAGGCCCATCCATACCTCAGTGACGCAGTGTTGTGATAGAATGACACACCCAATCCAACTTTCTTCAGCAACTCCTGGACAGAATGCCCAAGAAATGTATTGTCCTCTGCAGCAGCCCTGGGATAATTAACCCTGTCATTTGTGCTTATATGAAGTGCTTTGTTCCACCAGCCTGAGGCTCTGGGCTTTGGGATTGCTTCTTTTCGGTCATTTCCTCCCAGATCCCTCTATCTGCTGGGAAACGAGGTGATAAATGACTCCCTGCTAACCACTCTCTCTGCGTTTCTGCAGCACCTTGCTGAAAAGTTATCACTGGAGAAGCTGCAGATGATGCTGAACTTCAATTAGGCCTCAAATTAGTTGTGCAGGGTGACATTTTCCAATCATGCAACATTAGCATCCTCCCTAATTATGAAAATGTAAAGCTAACTTCTGTTTCATAATAAATTAGGCTTGTTCTCTCTATCTAAAACACACAAGCCCTCACACAGCACAATCCCAGCCAGGGCTTCTCTTCCTGTTTTGCTGATGCTCAGGGACAGACTGAACCACAGTCACCTCCCTGTCCTCTAAAGATCAGGAGGGGTGAAAACGTGTCTGATAAGTGGGCAGGGGAAGGAAAATCAGCAAGGAAGTGGAAAAAGACACTGAAGGAATGGGGCTTTATCGGTGTTGGGCACAGCCTTTGGCGTTCTCACACCAATCAGTATCATTCTCCAAGGAGGAGGGAGAAGGAGAAGGAGAAAACATTCCACCCTCTCCCTTCTCCACTGAGCTTTTGTACCTCTGGTTTACTCAGCTCACTTCTCCAACCCTGAGAGAGGTATTGGAGCATCCCTTCCATCACAGTGTTGGCAAATCCATAACAGGGTAAGATTGCAGGTATGCTATGACATACCTGATCCTATGTATTCCCAACAAAACCAACCAGCAGAGCATGCATGTGAAAGGACATAAGAAAAAAAGAGAAAGATCAACCAGAAAAGGCTTTTGAATCAGAGAACAGCTTCTGTAAACACCAGAATTACTTAAGAAGAGGGAAAAAAAGTCTGATATTTCTTGTACAGTCAGAAGAATTAGAAGAAAGGTCCTTCCTGGAGCCTTTTCACAATGGTTGGGGAATGTGTCTCTGTTTAAGAGACCACTTAGAGGTCCCTTATTGTGGTTTATGCTGGAAAAAGGATCAGGAACTACCTGGCTCTTGCCAGAGAAGTTTTGCAGCACGGCTGTGTGCTTTCTGGAGACCAGCAGACATCGTTGAAGGTAAGTGAAGTCACCTTTGTGCAGGGTCTGAGCCACACATCTTTCAAACTTCCACACATCCCAAACTATTCCATGTCACTAAACATAATGGGGCCTCTACAAACACCCTGGAAAGAGCTGGATTTTCATCCTGCCTGAGTTTAGTAGGTTCAAGTAATGCTAAAGATTCCTGAAAAACAAAGCAACCAATTATTGCATGTCTGCATCAGAAGGAACAGGGAGCTGCAAAGAGTGGCTGACAGGCAGCTAAATAACAGACTAACAAGCAGGATGGCTGGAATCTGTCACAGCTCTAATGAAGGTCAAGATAAGACAACTGCATATTTTAAAGAATGAGATGTGTGCATCTGAAGATGCCCAGATGTGACATTTAAAGACAGAGATCATAAACTAAGTGCAATCACGGCTGAGATCTGGAGCCTGGGAGCGCACAGGATATACAGATAAAAGAATTAAAACCAGTTTAAGAACGGAAAGTAGGGAGGGCTTGGAGTCAGTGGAGAAGCTGGAGAAGCAGTAGCCTCTGGAGGGGCAAGATTAAACCAAGGGAGAAGCCAATTCTGACCCCACAATGTAGTTGAAATTTTCCCAAAACTGAGGAAAGAGACAGCACTCAGCTTGCCATGCAGGAAAAGGGGAGCAGCTGAAGCAGGGAAGGGGATTTGCAGTATCCTTTTCTATAGAGTAACCTAATTCACCATGAGAACACTGCAGAGGCACTTAAATAGGGCAGGGGAAAGCACTGTGTAAGCAAACTCACTGCAAAGCCCAGGGAATGCTGGAAAGCACAGGCAGGGCTACAGAGAGTGGGCTGCAAACTGCAGCTCCTCTGCTTTCAGCTGCAGTTTTCATTTGAAGGCTCATTTATTGCTGCAAAGAAAAAAAAAAAAAGGAAAAAAAATCAGACTAGTTTGGTTCAATAACCAGTTAAAAGCTAAGCCTCCCCTTTAGGAGCCCAGGATGTGAAAGGGGCAATGTTCTCCCCAAAACTAGCTGCAAAAGTACTAGAACGGGTGTTGGGCAAAGCCTGTGGTTCTTGTGGTTTTGATGGGCAGTGAATATTCAATTCCCAGCACAGCCACAGGTCTCAGTGCTCCTTCTCAATCCCATGTGTTACATACGAGCAAAAATGCAACAATATCACAATAATGCAATAACAAAGCAAAAAATTATGGAGGTAGAGGGGAAGATTTGCTTCCTTCACACAGCAGGATGTTTCCTCTGCCTGTTCCTTTCCCATGCTCTGAAATAATCCAATTTTTATCTGCCACATTGCTTTCTTTTTTTTTTTTTTTCTCCCAATCAATTCAATTGCTGCAGCAAGCCCAACAAGCATTTTGAATAATGAGTTTGTTTTCGGGGTTGAAGGGTTTTGCTTGCTCATCCTGGCTTTGGAAAGAGCTGCCTTTGTGTTCACAATGCCAAAAGGGAGCTGGAGCTGCAGAGCACACGAGGAAGGATCAATACTTTAAATGCATTAACACTGGTGAGTTCCAAATGAAGTTAGTGGCTGCTGAGCATCACTGATTTCACAGTAAGTCTCAGTTCAGTTGGTTAATTTTTCTGGAGGATCAATGCCACAGCTGATGGTTACTGAAGTTTCTTCCTTCACCAAGCACAAGGGGGTTTTGAAATGAGCTCTACGGGGGATCACAAACCAACTCGTCCGTGTAAATAAGAGGAGCATGGGTAATTCTCTTAATCTGTCAAGACCAGCATGGCAAAGACATGAATCATAAAACCTGAACTAAACCAGCTTCAAATTTTGGGTCTAAATTTCACAGTTCCTCTCATTGTATGGGATCAATCAAAACCGCTGGATCCGACCCTGCCACGGCTCTCAGGGAAAATGGACTCGAAAGCCATGACTTCTACCCCAACAGAATGCAAATTTTGACTACAACCCTTGCAATATTCGGTCTTTCAGGATCTTAAACTTTCCAGTATCTCATGGAGATACTGCAAACTGATGTGTTCATCCACACTGGGGTTTTTTCACTGGGGTTGGAGTCAAGTCTCCCTCAGAGGAGTAAGCTGTCCACAGGCAGAGTGCGTGATTCCCACTCCAAGAAAGGTAGAAAGGGGATGGATGCATGGGTGGAAGAGTTCAGGCAGCGGTTTAAGAGGAGATTGTGTGTTGGGAGAAGAGAGAGACCCAAGGCCTGAAGGGAAAGAAGAGGAAAGAAAGCAACCAAAGTGGAGAAACTTAGTAGCTCAGAAACTTGGGGAAGCATTAGTAGGGAAAATGGAGAACAGAAGAATTAATCCCTTTTTAAGGATATTTATGGCTGTGAGCAAAATAAACTCACCAGTCAAGGCTCAAAGAACCCAGGAACTGAGAAACTGCATTTGGAGTTATGTGATAACTAAGATAATCTAAATTTTCTGAAGGAGGGTAGTCCAGTAGTCCCAGTTTACCTCCATCCAAAATGGCTCCACATTTACCATGGATTTGAGTCTCAGTCATTTAAAGTATAGGAATGCTCAGCACAGAATTCCAGCTGAATTCAGGGCCCTAAAGACATCAGACAGTACCCACCATACCTCCCCTTTAAGGTACCTGAAGAATTTTTATGTCAGTTTTCAGGTATAAAGAGAAGCACATCTACCAAGGAATACAGCTGTGGAAATGTTCACATTCCACAGCTGACCTAGATACAAAGTCTTGTCATTGTTCTGATTTGGTTTTTTTTGTTTTTTTTGCTGATTGTCACAACTTCCAGCAGACAAAATTCCTATCTTTACCTAGAAGCAATTATTACCTTCATATTATTACCCTGTCGTAACAAACACGTTTGCTTTTTTCTTGTAACCACTGTTGTGGATGCCCCAGCCCTGGAATTGTTCCAGGCCAGGTTGGATGGGGCTTGGAGCACCCTGGGATAGTGAAAGGTGTCCCTGCCCATGGCAGGGGTGGAACTGGATGATCTTTAAGGTCCCCTCCAACCCAAACCATCCTGTGATTCCAAATGATTTCCAAATCAAACACATACAAAAGTTATGGGGCAGATTCCTTCCAAAACCCCCAATATTTAATTAAGAGCTGAAGTTTCCATACTTTTTTTTTTTTTTTTTGCTGAAAATGGTATTCTAAGCCTTTTCATCTCCACTGCATGAAGGCTTGGGACAGTCTTGCTTCCTTTTCCAGACATAAGACAAGAATCACGAGTAATCTTGTGATCCCCGTAAAGGTGGTGGATCTTTAAATAGAGTTGCTTCATGTACTAGAAATTTCTTGACTAGAACAAAAAGAAAAAAAAAAAGTAGATTCTTTTTCATGCATATTTTCACAAAAAACAAACAAAAAAATAAAAAACAAACAAAAAAAAACAAACAAACAAACAAAAAAAAAACCAGAAAACAAATGCAAACCAACCTAAACCAACACATCTTGTATATTGGGATAGGTGGCCTTGGCTTTAAAAAAAAAGGATAATGAGACTTGTGCTAAAATTGGAGAGCTGTCAACACTGTGAGTTCTTGCTATACATTAGAAGTCACTTAGAAAGCAGCAGGAACTCAGGCTATTTTCATGTATACACAGAACAGGTGGGAAATTTGCAAATTGCTGACAACATTTTCAAATTTGACAAACAAAATAAAAAGGGCAACAGAAAACTTTGCTCCCTCCCCACCCCCACCCCCCCAAAAAAAAATAGTTAACGTTTATCCTCCCTTTCCTTCATTTCCTAAAGGTAGACATTATACATAAGATTATTGTTTTCTGGCACTAATATTAGAAGATTTTCAGTCCAAAAGGGAAAATATGTTGTATTATCATTATCATCAGTAATAGTTGTAGACTTGACTTGTAGACTCATAAGCTTGGTTTGGATTGGAAAAAAACTTTAAAGATCATTCAGTTCCAACCTCTGCCCTGGGCAGGGACACCTTCCATTATCCCAGGTTGCTCCAAGCCCCATCCAGCCTGGCCTTGGACACTTCCAGGGATCCAGGGGCAGCCACAGCTTCTCTGGGCAACCTGTGGCAGTGCCTCAGTCACGTCTCCACTGTTGACTGGACATTTCCTTCTAAGTGACAGGAAGACTTTTGGAGTTGACACTCCTGAAACGGTTTTCCCAGACAGTAAAATCCTTCCCAAAGCTCATTATCTGGACGTTGGCTGGCACTCTGAGGACACAGACTGTGTCAGGATGTTTAGTCTCTTTCCTGGATGGCCTTGTTCCCCACAGGGATATACAAGGCTTTGGAGAAACCCACAGAGGTTCAGGTCTCAGTGCTGATACCTTCTGGAAACAACAGCCCCAGCCTGATTGTGTGGAGAAGTCTCCTTTCATCAGTGTGGAGCTGGGCACCTGGAGACTGCAGTGAATATCTCCTTTTTATACTTCTGTATTCTCTCTGCAATTGATGCAGGGAATGAAAAGGAGCAGCTTTGCACTAGCAGGAAGAAAGCTGCAGGTGCTGAGAAGATAAGCACTGCAGGGTTTGAAAGGCTTTCAGGTGGCTTAACACTTGCTTAACCAGCTGTTAATTAAACAAGACATGCAGATAAGTTACAAAAGTACCTCCAGTGCCCCCTAATGCCCTTCCTAACTATTGGTACAAGCCCGATTTAGGGGACAGGGCGTTTTTAAACTCCACAGCACCAAGTCTTTCATCCTCTGAGGTGCACCAGCCAAGTTCTCAACCTTGTTTGACCCCTTTTAATTAATAGCATCCAACAGTATCATTGGGGATGGTTGTTGGGGGATTTTCTTCAAGAAAAGATCCATGAGTTATTTTCTGAGAGGAAACAGGTAGTCCTAATTTCTCTGGGGTAATTACTGGAAGACAGGCTGAGGCAAAGTAGCTGAAGTACATTTATTTCATCACAGGCACAGTGCTAATTCAAAAGCCTATTAAAAAATGACAAAGACAGGAGGAATTCAGCCTCCTCCATCCCTTCACAGCTTTATATTTCCTTAAATTCTTTCCCATGGATGTTGTATATTCTTCCTGAACGAGGTGGAATTTTGGATCCACCCAGTCTGACCAATGTTGAAAAGTAATTTTTCTTTATTTCCCATGTCCATCTATTTTCTGTTTCATGTGACAGGACAAGAGGAAACAGCCACAAGCTGTACCAGGGGAGGTTCAGGTTGGGTATTAGGAAAAATTTGTTTGCTGAAAGGGTTACCAAGCATTGGCACAGACTGCCTGGGGAAGTGGTGGAGTCACCGTCCCTGGAAGTGTTCAAAAAAATTGTGAATGTGGCACTTAAGGATAAACCACAGTTTGATGGTGAACATGGTGGTGGTGCTGGGTTGGGCTTGATGATCTCAGAGGTTTTTTCCATCCTTATCAATTCTATGATTTTCTGATTTAAACACCTGCAGAAATGAAGCTGTGCCACAAAGTTCAGACATTCGACTACTACAGATTTTAATTTTTTGAATGCTCTGCACATATCTTACAACCCTTCCTCCACTTTCCTGTCAAGAACAGCATTCCTACTCCTGGGGTAGGAGTCCTCAACACACAATGTATTAATGCTTGTAAGGAAAACCAACTGATTCTACCCAGGATCAGCATCTGACAGAGAGACTAAGTAGACCTCTTTAGCAACTGAATAGCCTTATATTTCAGTGGTATTGATCCAGTGAAGTGTTATTTTGGCCATATTTCTGCCTGCAAAAGTCTTTGATGCCATGCAAAATTACTCAGCAGACAGGGTGTGAATTACAGTCTATAGCTGTTAGCAGATTGCTAAAAGAGATTTGTTTTAATGCTCTAAAAATGGCACATGTAGTTCTGATTCTATTCATATTAATGTATATCTGGAAAAAAAAATAGTTCTCTTTGTAGAATTTGTTTCTTCATAAGTAGGAGTGACTAGAATCAGACCACCAACAGTAACTGCACAACTGGCACAGGTTGCCCAGGGAAGCTGTGGATGCCCCATCCTTGGAAGTGTTCAAGGCCAGGCTGGATGGGGCTTGGAGCCACCTGGGATAGTAGAAGGTGTCCATGAACTGCTGCTGAAAATGAAGAGAGAGCCGGGGATAGAGGAGTTAGGTAAATCTGTAGGACGAACAAACACTTCCAAAAGAAACCAAGGAATATAGCAGGGAAGGGACAGTCCAGAAAGTCAGGTAAGAAGATGGGGAGTTTGTCCCCATTTTGTGGTTTTCCCTTAGACTCCTGTGCTGCCAGATAAGAACTGAGCAGTTTTAGTTACGTGCCATCTCAAAAAGGGAACAAAGAAGAGCAAAATCTTAATTTTATGAAGCCTCCACTTCCTTTAATCTTTGCTCCATCCTCACTGTAGCAAAGTGCTGTGGGAGTTTGGCTGGATCAAGAAGAGGAAACAGCAAATGTCAGGCCAGTCTGGCCTTTGGGATGGGGGAACACCACCCTGCTCTTTTTAAAGCAGAGAGGACAAGAAGGGGCATAAAAACCCTCACAGAAACCTCCAGGACTGGGTTCAGCCTCTGGAAAAAGGCAAGCCCAGTGGCTCATTAAACAGGGCCATGCTGTGGGGTGGAAAAACCTTTACGAAAAGCAGCAGCTCCTTTCCCACACCTGTGAACAGGGGCAATGGCATTGACCTTCCTTTGGAAAAGCACACAGGGATTTAAGGATGGAAAGTGTTGCTTCAGCACTGTTATTTTTATTCAGAGGGAGTGCTTCAGAGGCAGAAAGGGTTTTAGTACTTCCTCTAATTATTTTTTTTTTTTTTGCAACTGTTCATCCAAGAGCACTGAAGGAATTCTACTCTCGTCCTTTCCGGGCTGTGTGAAGCAGCACATGTCACACCTGTGCCTCTGTGTCTCACCTGACAGTGCTCTGGTTTGTGAGAGAACCCACCTGAGAAGGGTAGGAACAGATCAGGAGAGACCCAGCAGAGATGGTGGAAGCTTTTGGGATGGTGCAATGCTACTTTCTTTGAAGGGAGGAGGGGGTTTCTGAAAGATATTTAGAGAAATTAGCTGCCCCTTCAGCCCTTGGCAAGGTCTTTCCTGAGTCCTGGCCACTTTTCACTTGGAGTTCTCTTAATTCTGCCCTTCCTGCCAGGGGTCAAGGACCAAAATGAGGGACTGAGACATCACAGGAGAGGCTGCTTCCTTCGAGTTTCCAGTCCCATTTTATGCTGATTCAAAGACATGAATATTTGGTTTGGATAATTAGCTGCAACTTTTGTCTGAACTGAGCCTCGAGCACTCCAGTATTTTTCCCATCTTTGCTATGGAGTCATGGGATTTATTTCTCCTGTGGCCTGTCACAAATTCAGATCAGATAGCTGGGTTGTATCCTGACCTGACCTGACCTGTGTTCATCCTGATTTTGGCTCCTCCCAGAGCCAGGAAAGCATCACAGGTAGAGAACACTCAGGCTAAATATGCAAGATTCATCCTTCAGACTGGAAAAGCAATCCACTTCTTCAGTCTGAAACTGCTTTCTCCTCCCTCCTTTAGGTGACAACTGAAGCCTGGATTGCTCTTTAAAATATTTAACAGGGGGAAATAATTTGTTTCCTTCAATCTGTTTATAGACAGAGGAGAATATTTTTTAATATCAGAGAAATCAGCACATTTTTCCCTGCAGCAGCTGCAGTCTGCCTTATATTAGAGAGAGATTGATAACTTTACAGCACAGCACTCACAGCCCTTCTCTGAAACACTGAACACTCCAGAGCCAGTCCCTCTGGCTGCTCCCTGCAGAACAAGAGGATTTACATGGCAAAGGAATACTTCTGGCTGTAACCAGAGCAGGGTTTGCCTTCTCTCATTTGTAGGAGAGTGGAAAAGATGGGTCATGAAGGTTGACTGGAGGATACATGAAAATTAATCTGATTTGGGGGAGATTCTGTGAGGGCAAACTTTGGGAGTATGTCTTAACCCATTCAAACAGTCCTAAAACCTCAGGTCTTATCTGATTAGGGGATCCTTCTAGCTGCAATCAAGAATACTCCTCCAGTTTCACCCCACTGCAAAAGGATGCATGCCAAGCCCTCAGGCCAGAGGAGGTACAGATTTTCGGCTGCCAGGCAATTTATCCTCTTATTGCTTTAGGATGTTCGTTCACCAACCAACTCAATTGCCTTAAGGATGTTCCTGGGAGGATAAATCCAAGTGGAAGGGTAGGACAGGGTGAACTGGCCCCTCTAAAGCTCTTATTGCTGTGAACAGGAACTAAAACACTCTGCAAAACATAGAGATTTGGGGAATCCCTGAACAAAGAGAGGGGATGAAATCCTAGGCTGGAAGCCTCTAGCATGGGAATGGGCACTGCTGGGACTGTCCATGTATTTGTGGAGAATAAATGAGTGATGAGGAGGAAGATGGAGGCATCTATGTGTCCAAAGCTGGTAATTCCAACCCATTCTGTGTCACATGGGTTCAGACCATCTCCATACCAGGGTTCCTGCACCACACCTTCAGCACTGCAGGAGGAGAGGAGAGGAGAGGAGAGGAGAGGAGAGGAGAGGAGA
>VZRZ01002110.1:82942-94733 GCA_013398175.1 Climacteris rufus | reverse complement strand
GGAGAGGAGAGGAGAGGAGAGGGAAAATGGAAAGAGAAACACAGCTCCCTGGGCTGGCATTTTAATATTGAAAGGTTGTAAAATCTAATAAGAGCTACAAGGGAGGGTGATGTATATTTTCCTCATGCTAGGATGAAATTGGGATTCAATAACTAAATGTGACAAAATATGCAATTTCCCATAGACTTCATGCAGCAGGGCGCTTCCTGTGTAATAACCTTAAACCAGGAATTTTTTTTCCTTACCCCAATGAAGATCACTTGCCTCCATCTTATCTGAGTAATAGTTCACCCCCATGAAGCACAGGCTGCCACTTTAGTTGTACCTTATCGCTGCCTGTTGGCACATGGCGAACAAAAGTAGAATTTTTTCTACTTTTTTCTTCCCTATAAATGATATCTTCCTGCTTCTTCCTGTGAGAAATAAGCCTGAGCTATGAATGTACAGGGGAAGAGTAACTCTTAGGTGGCTTTGGTCTCTTTTATGGTGCTGAGGTGCAAAGAGCCTTTGAAATGTGCTTCATTAAGACCTCTTGGAGACACCTTTTGGTTTCAAGGCCATATTGTCCAATGCAGACATAATGGGAAAACTGCAGCAAACCTGCTCCCATCCCCTGGGATGAAACCCTTCCCTATGTATTTTTCTAAGTGGGATGACTTTGGACATGGGCTCATGACCTTGATCCACACAGTCTATCTTTAGAGTTGGATCTAATTCTGAGGTTGGCCCTGCTTTGAATGGGGGGGCTTGGACCAGGTGACCTTCAGAGCTCAGTTGCCACCTCAATTATTTTATGGTTTTGTGCACAGTTGTGCTTTAAACCCCCTGGTGTGAAGGGTGAGCTGGAGGTGTGTGTACGTAAAGGGCACAGGGACATAATCACAAGCTCTCCAGTGCCTGCATTTTCACCTATTATTGCCTGTCAGCAGTAATGGCCTGTCCTGTAACCCTCCCCTTCCTTAATTTCGCAGAGTGAGCTTCTCCCACGAGCTGCTCACATGCCCTTAACTCCCCCTCCACTGGAAAAAACCTCCTTGCTTAACCTCCTAACTGAGCTTTATTCCTACATGTGCCTCCACCAGGACCTGCAACATGTTAGCTGGGATTGCTGCCCATTCCTAATCATCTGAAGCAGCCAAGTTAAAAAGGATTATTAATCAATAAACAATCTGGCTTTAATCAAACACGTTTTACTGTGCAGGCCAGGGAGGAACGAGCACACAGGCAGGAGGGCTCAGCAGTGCACGGGAACTTCTTGAGCTGCCCAACGCTTTAATTGCTTGGTGTGGTGGAAGTGAGAGCACCCTTCCTGTCTCCAGCCCCAGGAGGCTCTGATTGCCAATCCAGACCCAAGGATTACCCAGGGTAGTTAAAAACCACCTCCTTCCTTCTCTGCTCCAGGTACAGCGCCAGCATAGCAGGGAATTAAATCCCCATCACCCCGAGGTTTGAAAACCGCAGTAATAAAATGTGCATAATGACACCCTCCCTCCTTCCTCACCACCAAAAGGCTCTGTCTTTGCTATTGCAGGCAGTTTGATTTTGTCTTATCACTTTCCAGCTGGGTAGGTGATGATTTTCTTGGTGTGCACTGCTCCTCTGGCTGCCCCGGGGAGGCCGAGGTTTCGGCAGCCGCGCAGGAGAGGCAGGTGAGCAGCTTTTTCCAGCCGTCCTCCAGCCACGCTCCATTAAAAAAGAAAACCTACAAAGCCAGTTAGTTAATAAAGCAGCTCTAAAGGAAACCCTGTGTAATTAAAGCCTCTGGTAACACCGTCCAACGTGAGAAAGGTGAGACTTGGAGCCGGCGTCTCTCTCCTGCTGATGTTCGACTTGAATTTCAGCTCGGGATTTGAGTGTTCAAATTTAATGGCCCATCTGATTCAATGGAACTTATTGTCATTGCCAGTTAACTGGGGTTGATATCAAGATAACAGCTTATGAGCAGTTTCTGTGTGGTCCTGATCACTGGTATTGATTTCAATAAGGTGTGGGCTGGATCCTTGACACTCTAATTCTGAAATCAATGGAGCTGGGACGATTGACTCCGCCTCAGAGCCAGGGAAATCAGGTACATGCCTTTAACAATAAACCAGCCATTTAAATTATTTGTGCAGTCCTTTAGGGAGCTCTGTCAGGCAAAGCAGAGATCCTGCAGATGTGGATAATATGAGAGGAAGGGGAAAATTCAGGTGTCTTGAGCAGCAGGATGGAAGGAAGGGAATTCACTGATTCTTGCTCAAAGCACTGTCCAGTGTTTTTACAGAAGGGCAGTGAGTGAGACAATCAAGTAACCCCATCCTGGGAGATGAGAGTACTCAGACAGCAGAGCATTCCCATTCATTTGGAATGTAAGGTCAAAGATAAAGTGGTTCTGAGTTGGGAGTCCTGCATGATTATTCACAGCATATTGGACCAAACATTGATTATGGCATCCCATGCCCAGCCCAAACTTCCCCCAGACTGCAGGAAATAAAGCAAAGCATAGCAGAAGATGTTAAGGAGAGGGGAGAACAGGTAAAGAAATGAGCTGGAGATGCATCGGCATTCCTGGTGGAGCACTGTGGAGTGGTGCAAACTGGAGCTGTGTGGAAAATACACGACTCCTCGTCGAAGTGGAGCCCTGGGTCAATGGCACCAAACAAGGCTTCTCTCCATAAAGTCTCAAAATGCCCTTTTCCCTTTCATCTGGTTCAAGAGAAAGCGTGATGCCTTCATGAGTCTGAGAGCCTGCATCATGGATAAAATGGAAGCGAACCCAGTTGTAGTGTGAGGCCTGGCTTAGGGCTGGTGCTTGTTACCAGAGGAAAATTGGAAAACAAAAGAAGAGGTTGCTTTTCCCTTGCTCTCCATGCTGGGAATGGCACCTGGCATGTGAATAATCCATGTGTCCATCATTCAGCATTCACCAGGGGAAAAGGTTCTGCAGGACGGATTTCAGCTGCAGTTTGGAGGATAATGTGGAGGGTTTGCTTTTCTCCTGCTTTCCCAGCTGCATAGAGTGCTTGGGAATGCAAGTGAAGGACAGAGGATGAAGGAAGAATAAATTCACAATTCCCTGAATCACTGGACCATCCTTCCCCTGAGCCTGCACTGCAGGAATGTTCACTGAGCCTTCTACCTGTGATCTCCAGCTGGACACAAGCACGGTACTGCAATCTCCCTCTTTCCCTCAGAGATTGAATGTGACTCCTTTATAAACTCACAGTTTGTCTCTCTCTGCCTGTTCCTGCCCTGATAAATGTTCTCCTCTGCTGAGGAGCCTGCAGTGCTTAACCCACTCCATTACCACTCCCCTTGAAGGTTTACACATTGTTTACAAACAGAATTTCCCCTGTCACTGCCAAAGTGGTGCCTTTCTCCCAAAGCATCAGACAAGGTGATGTGTGGGGAGAGGTGGAGTGACACAGTTATCCACCTTGCCTGGCTCTGTCTGTTCCCCATGGACATGGGAAGCGACACATTTCCAGCAGGTAATTACATGTTGTCATCTCACTGTGCACTGTGCAATACTCTGTGAGAAACTCAGAAATCCCTGGAAACACGTTTGAGAGAGCTAAACCAAGGTGAGAGCAGTGGAGGCAGATTATTCCCCTTAACCTGGGAGTAGCACTCCTAGTGTTACTTGAGTGAGCCACAGTTTTCTTCAAGGTCCCTCCCAAGGTGAAATTTAGGAAAGCAGAGCAAAGAGCAAAACCCCTTTGAATTTAAAATTACAGAACCACTGAATCATTTAGGTTGGAAAAGGCCTCTGAGGTCATCGAGTCCAAACTTTGACTGATCACCACTTTTACAAGCAGACCATGGCACTGAGTGCCACATCCAGTCATTCAGAAAGACAAAATGATCCAACAAAATAAATCTGATCCAACAATTAGAGCCTAAACCCCATATTTCATGGGACATGATACAAATCCAGATGTTGACCTTGATTCTGAAGAAGTCCAGGCCATGCCTGGGCTGAACCTTGGCACCAGATGTTAATCCTCACATCCAAATCTATGTCCTGATCTCCACAGCACTCCAGATTTCCCAGTGAGAGAAAACAGAGCATGGAGGTGAATGGCTGCTCCTTAGAGGAGGAGCAGGAGATGAGGAGCAGGAAAGATGAAGTGTTTTAAATGAGATTTTCTGTTTTTGCACACACTCCTCTGAATTCCAGACAGCTGTTCTGGGTGACAGTGTCCATATCCGTTGTCATTTGCTGTTTGGGAACATTCCCACAAAAGGATGCTTTTTCACACCAGCCTTCAAGGAATGCTCATTTTCCCAGCAAATATCCACATATGCATAAAAAGAAGGGCAGCAGTGTGAAAAACAAATTACAATTCCCTGTTTCTCCTTTTCTTCCTGTCTTTCTTCCCTCTATGAACTTTCAGCCACCCACTTGGTAGCAAAAGCACTTTGCCACCACCAGCCCTGGGTGGAACAGCAAAGAAAAATTTTGAAACAACCTGCTGGTTTGAAGCTGTTTATCCAAACTAGCCAGGGAGAACAGTTATGAATAACAATAAGCATTCACCAAAATCAGAATCTGTTCAGGGACAGATGAAAAGAGCTCCATTCATCCCTCTGCCATGAATAATGCAGCCCTCCTGAACTTGGGAAACAGGCTATTTAGTGTGCTCTACAGAGGAGGAAGTCGATGGAGATCAGAGGCACTGAGGAGTTTGGAGATGCCACTAGGAGGGTTTAGGCAGCCAAGTTAAAGACAACTGAAAGATGGTTTGGAGGGGCAGGGAATCTTAAACAGGATCTGAATGTTCTCAGCTGGCCCATTCCAGGGTGAAGAGGTGTAATAAAGTAAAAACCCCCAGCTCCAGTAACCTGAACTGGCTCCCACATGGAGAATTGGAGAGAAAAATATTTTAGAGCTGGAGTTATTGTGCTGCAGTCATTCCAACAAAGATTGCGCCGGGGAAGACAAGGGGAATTTTCTGGCTTTTAAGCTGAGGGAAAGCACAGCTCTGCAGAAGACACATAAGACAGGCTTTTGAAGACTGAAAACAGGACGTTTTCTCTGCTGCTCACATCTTTAAGCACAGGATTTCAGCAGTGCCTGCCTTCATTAAACAGAGAGCATTATTTCCAGTGGTGACAGCTTCAGATTCCTTAATTTTCTTTTGGATGTGGAATTCCTTCCCCTGCCCGAGCTCGATGCCGTTTCACAACACCAGGCTCATCGCCTCAATTCTCCTGAGCTTTGACAGATGGAATTAGGATACAGCAGCACTGCAGCAAGACTGCAGATGGTTTCAAACAACTGACTTCAGCACCAAAATGCTTGTAATTCCCATTTCAAATGGAGCTGGCTTCTCTGGGGAGAGTGCCTGGCTCTCCTAGGTGTTGCAGCGAGCTGATAGAGGGAGAGGCACACTCCAAAAGCCCAGTGCTAATAAAGAAAATTAGGAGCAGCTTGTCCTTTCTGTTGGAGTAAAGCCACGATGGGGGAGAAAATGCCATGAGTTTTCTTAATCTGCAAATTTCACTGAACTGCACCCACACCGTTGGCTCTTTCCAGAGGCAAAAGTACCCTTATATGAGTTTCTGAAAAAAACCAGCACTGTCATAGATTTCCTCACTGAAAGCCGGGTGGATATGGCAGAAATAATAACACTAATAGAAAAATAAAAGTAGCAATTGTAGCAGCAATAATAAAGCAATAACTCGTCCTTAAACTACAGCCCTTGTTCGGGGAACTGGTCCAGATTGCAGGGGAAAGGATGGGACTTTTTTTAAGGTGGATTTGATTTTGATCAGACTCCCTGTGGCTGCTTGAATGTTTATCCTGACACAAGAAAGAGCCAGAGCAGCACCTGGAAGCACCTGGGAAGAAGGTGAGGACTGTCCCTGTTAGTACCTATGGTAGTAATGCTTTGTTTAAAAATATAAGATACATAAATCAGAAATCAGGAAAAAAATGATTTCTGGCCCTGGCACAGGTTGCCCAGAAAACTGCGGCTGCCCCAGCCCTGGAAAGTGTCCAAGACCAGGCTGGACAGGGCTTGGAGCAACCTGGGATAGTGGACAGTCTGCCTGCCCATGGCAGGGGGTTGGAATTAGATGACCTTTAGGTCCTTTCCAATCCAAACCATTCTGTGATTCTATGTTTCTATGATAAATATAAGAAGAAAGCAAGTATAATAAGGAAAATCCCCCAAAGATTTCCCTCAAAACAAAACAAAACAAAACAAACAACAACAACAAAAAGAAACAGCACAAATAATAAGAACTATTCAAGGGATTATGGAATCAGAATTTTGAGGTTTCTTTTATTTTTGTGTCTCTGATTCTGTCATAAGTTCCACACACAGTTAAGGGGAGGTGGTGAGGATTTCCATTTGCTTGTGGTTGTGGGGAGCTTCCAGCTGCCTGTAGCATATCCCACCATGGTGGGATATGGATATGGGCTGGGGCTGTTCCCTTATCCTTAGGTCAGTGTCCTTGTAGGAAGCTGCTGCCTTGTGTGATGTGGCTATCCCATCACCAGGGCTGGTGCATTCCTTTGACAGGAAAAGAAACAAAATAATAAGGATAATAATAATTATAATGATGATGATGATGATGATGATGATAATAAACAATAAAAACAGCAATAACAGTAACAACAAATAACCAAAATGTTGGTGAGGGACATTAAGTAGCTGTAGCAGCAATTTAAAGAACAGATGCACAGCAAAGGTTAGAAGAGAGTTTAGAGCAGCAGGTCCTACACAGTGCCCAATTTTAAAGGTTCATTCTGCTTCTTGTTGATGAGATTTGTGAGTTTCAAGGCTAAATTCTAGAAGAAAAATGCTTTCCAAATTGACCTGAGGCAATATTTCACACCTTTGGAGTTAAAGACATGTGCAGTGTCAAGCCCTGCATCCACAAACTGATGCCAGGGCTGAGGATGTTTCAGCAGACCTGAGTCTTTCTTTCCCTGAAATGGCACAGAGAATGTGGAATCTCCGTCCCTGGAAGTGACTAGAAGATGTCTGGATTACTCATGGGGAACTGGCTCTGGGTGGCCCTGTATGAGCAGAGAAGTTGGACCAGGTGACTTCCAGAGGCCCCTTCCAACCTCAGCCAGTTTGTGATTTGGTAAAGCTGGCTGGGAAACTATTTCACATCCTGCAGGAATTCAAAATAATTTCTGTTTTATGTAGGGATGAATTAAAACTATTGAAGTTTTGTTCCTGAAATGCAGGTGGGAGAAAGAGGAAAACTTCTACCCCACTCTGGTGTTCTCCTGGCATCTGCAAAGCCAAATGTTATATCCCTGATGTGCCAGCTACAGAAAAAAGAAATTTTTCCATCCTAGGAAAAATGTGCTGGGGATTGGTCTCCAGCTAGAACTCTTCAGTTTTGTAGGAATTACCAAAAGATTCTGCTGGTTCATGCCCTGGATCTCCATCATCAGAGATGAGTGCGTTTATGAGACTGTTGACTCTCCTGGAGCAGAAATTCCCTGTTGGCACAACTGTGGATCCTTCCCTGCAAGAGAAAGTTGAGATAAAAAGGGGTTTTTTAAAGCAAAATAATTTCCCTGCACCAGTCTTTTGCAGCTCTTGTGTTCAGTGGCGACTGGGGTGGAGAAGAAGGAGGTGTCCAGGGTTTTAAGCCTGGGTTGGAAAGGCATTGCAGGACTTGGGGAAAGGCAGAGATTCCCTGGACAACAAACTGAGCAAAAAATGCAGAGAAAGGACTTAGAGAAAAGCACCACTCTCTCAGGAGTCTGGGGCGGGCATCCTGGTGATTCCTGATGCATCCTGGTGATGCCACCCTTCCCTGCTCCCTCTGCTTCTCCTCATACCTCAAAGCCACAGCTGGCTCTGTTTCCTGCTATCCGTGCTGATATCAGAGCACAGTCATGATTTTTAAAGTAAAATCTACACCTGGACACCTTTCCCCAGGACATGAGATGCCTACCAGTGATGGAGGATGCTGTCCATTATTTGGGAACACTGAAACAAAATTCAGTCATAAGACCCCTCTTGACTTCTCCTAGAGGCTGGGAAGGTCTGACTTGCTGCAGCAGCACAAAACATTGCAAAGCTCAAGAATCCAGAGCAGATGCTGTGCAAAGATAAGAAGTTATTGAGGCCACAAGACAGAGCAATAAATCACAGTGCATTACAGGGATGATTTTGTTATCTTTATGACATAAAATCCCTCCTCCTCCCATCCCTCTCCTGTCCACATGACTTGTGCCAGAAGCAGCCCACTGCATTTTTGGCAATGAAATCATCAGGGACAGCAGCAATTCTGATCTCAAAGCAGATGGAGAGGGGAATCTTGTATCTAGAGCATGTGGGGATACTTCAGGTTTGCTGTTGCAGGCACAAGGTGCTGCAACGTGCCCTTTCCTCCCTCTTCTGGCATTCAGCTTGTGCAAAAAAATGCAGTTCATGCCAAAAAATCCATTGGGTCTGATTTAGTTATCTCTTTTTCCTGCCAGGAGGGCTCCCTCACGGCTCTGGAATGGGTGTGAGCAATGCCTGCAAGGATGGGTGCTCCTAAAGAACAGCTTCTGTCCTGCAAACTGCTTCTTACAGCACTTTGAAGAGTCAGTGCTTGCTCCAAAGTCCATCCAATCTTCCCATCCTTTCCAGAGAGTTTTAGATCAGCGCTGAAAATAAATAATCACCAAGGAAGAAGTTTATGGGGGGAAGGCAAGGCACCCTGGTGGGAGGTTTGGCAGAGCAGATGCTGCAGACGGGACCACAGGCGAGCTGGTGAGGGAAAGGGCAAACATGGGAATTGCATTTCCTGGAGCTGAGTGAAATTTGGGCAATAAAACTAAATATTCTTGAAATGTGAGGCACGCTTTCATTTTTTTCCGCAGTCTGTGGTGAAACTGCCTTATGTTTGCAAATGTTCTTGAGAGGAAAGAGGCCGTCTTCAGCAGGGTAGGAGGGTTTCAACAGCAGCAAAAAATTGAGAGCAAAGAAAGAACAGGGCCCCCAGCAGACTCCTTCCCACTTATTACACATTTTCAACAGGAACAAGTGGAAATTTAGACACATTTCCCAGGAAAAATCATTCATTTCACAAAATTGCATTGTTGCATCCCTGACTTCTCCAAAATCAAACTGATGAAATTTCCATATAGTCAGAAGTCTCCAAAATGCACCTATTACCCCAAAAACTAGGGTCTGGTTGTTTGACAGGACCCCCCCTTCACTCCTTTCCCAGTGAACAACTGGTGACAGCTACAGTTGACATTACTTAAACATTTCAGTATTACATTTCTGCTTTCATTTTTCATCACCTTTCAGCTGAAATTCTCCAGGCCTGGCCAGTTCAAAGTAAATAGCTAGAGGAAATGAGAACAAAAAAATATTTTAAAAATCTCAGCCTACTAATTTTTTTGGAATGGTATGGTTCCAAAATTAAATAAAAGCCTACATGCCCTCTTCCAAATAAATTATTATGATTTAAACAAGCAGATTGGGAAACTGAGAGGGAGACAAAATTAGATGGAGAATTACATTTTGTCCAAGGAAAATGGCACTAACCTGGACAATGCTTTTGGTGTAAAGGTCATCCCACAAGGACACAACAGTTGTGCCCATTTCCAAAAAGAAATGAGGGCTAACAATAAAGATGTAATAAAGAATAATAAAGATACAACTTATGTCCCATTGAAGCATGGCCAAATAATTACTCAGAGATGAGAAAGTCAAAGAGAGAAAGTCTCCCACATGGCTTTTTCTCTGATTTGTTGTGGGAGCCTGCCTCATACTGGAGTTATATTTATAGACATCAGATATGGATGCAGCTCATGGAAGCACGATCAGCAGGTCGTGTTATAGATGAGTCAGGAAAGATGTCAGCAAACCTTATCCTTCCTTTCTTGAGCATCCTGGATGCTCAGCCACCCCCCTTTATACCTCCTGGTGCTCATAGCTTGTGAGATCAGCCCTGACAGTTCGACTTCTACCTCCAGCCCAACATCCTTTCACTCAGGATCTGCCACTGGCCTGCTACACCCTCATGACTGCACATTTGTTATGGATTTGCATCCTCTAAAAAGGGCACAGTGCCTTGAAGGAACTAAGTGTGCTCTGCAAATTGCTCAAAATGAGACCAAAATTCAAGATATTCAGCCTGTGTTTACATGCTGCTAAATGAGTTTAGAAACTGCAAGGCTCTTTCCTGAAACCCACCTGAAGCTCCCATGTCTCTTGGCAATCGACCACTCTTGTTTTCTCAGCATGACAAACACTCACAGAGTGAAATGTGGAATGAAAACTGTCTCTGCTGGAGGAGTCAGGGCACAGCATGGCAGAATGGGTTGCTTTTAGCTGGAGCAGGGTTGATTTTCTTTTCAAGATTTGGACACACCCTAATTTTTGAGGTGCCACTCACAAAGCTCAGGAGCGTGTGTGCACATCATTGTAATTTTGACATAGAATCACAGAATGGTTTGGGTTGGAAGGGACCTTAAAGGTCATCCAGTTTCACCTCTTGCCATGGGCAGGGATGCCTTCCACTATCCCAGGTTTCTCCAAGCCTTGTCCAACCTGGCTTTGGACACTTCCAGGGATGTGGCAGCCTTTAGATGCTCTCCTCTAGGGAGCAGGACAGCACAGCTGAAGATTTGTGGGTGTTAACCTCTCCAGCTGCCACAACCACCATCCTCTGCTTCTGCTTCTTCCAAGAAGAGCCACAGCTCTGCTGGGAAATAGATTCCAGCTCCTCCAGGCCCCAGCTGTAGGCACAGATGGGATAAGGCATTTCAAGATGCTGGATCTGCCATGTGAGAACTCTGTGCTCGAGGCTGTGTTGGCTCCCAGTCCCCTCAAACCTTCACCAGCAGATCCCCCCATGTCTGCCAGAGTGAAGCATCAGCATCACAGGAGATTCCAGGAGGTGAAGGGGCTTTGCCAAAGCAGCCTGACAAACCAGTGGCAGCTTTGGGAATGAATTCTGGTTTCACCTCTTGGCTTTTGAGGCAGAACAGCCCATTGCAAATGTGGTGTCCCCTCCTCTCACCAAAAGATTTGCCTCCCAAAATAGAGGTAATTAGACTTTCACAGGCAAAACTGGCTCAAAAATGCAATGATTTAGCTCTCAGATGAACCAGCAGATCATGCAAAAACAGGAAAGCAGAAAGAGCCCAGCTGTTTCACCCTTCCTTTGTGGGGAGAAATAAATTTGTACAACAAATGGGGTGAGGAGCAGGTCCTGGGCATGGATGGGGCTGTCAGAAGGAACCCATTTCCCTCACAAATCCCTGGATGAGGGTTTCAAAGTTGCTTCAGGGCAAGAGCTCTGGTGAAATGGACTTTTTTTCACAGCTACCAAAGCATTTTTGCTGTGCCCGTAATTTAGTTCCCCAAATTAAGGAAAAGGGAAGAGTGGGAGTGCCCTGGGGGAGCGTGTGTTTTGTGTCTGTGCTTAATATTGCTCCAGACAAATCCCAAAGATCCAGCTAACCTTGGAGCCACCACAGCAAGAGAATGGATCTGTCAGCTGGACGTGTCACACACTCACCCCCTGCACACACTCACGCGGTGCTTGATGGATGAGGTGATTCGAAGTTTCTGACAACAGCTTTTTGTACTGGGAAAAAAAATGGGGTTTTTCAGCAAGTTGCAGATAAATGAGCAGAGTTTGCTCGAGTGCAGGGAATGCAGAAGGCAACAGTCAGGGATTTGTGAGGGGAATGGAAAATGCAAGGGACTGGTTTTAAAATTAAGCTGTGGAGCCACAGATAAAGTCTGCTCTTCAGCTCCTTCAGAGGAGAGGAGAGGAGAGGAGAGGAGAGGAGAGGAGAGCGGCGGGGAGAGCGCGTGGCAGCCTCCAA
>VZRZ01002110.1:0-80496 GCA_013398175.1 Climacteris rufus | reverse complement strand
AAAAAAAAAAAAAAAACAAGACTTCTTTTTACATATTCCCATCACATTATTCAAAGCAAGAGAAAAACAATTTCCAACTGATTTGGAAACAGAAAACCTGATCCTCTGCTGATTGGCAACCAGTTATTATTGCTCTTCATTATTTGTACGCCGGTAGCCTGAGGATGCACCGACGTGATAAACACTGTGTGCACACTCTGGAAAGGAAAGTTTCTTCCCTAAACAACCAAAGCAAAGCTGGGAGGAGAGGGAAGGAGTGGAGGGATGGAGTGATTTGCTCAAGGTTACTCCACAGGCCAGCAGCAGATGTGGCTACACAGTCCCAGTCTGTGCCATACACATCCAACAGGCACATCCTTGGGTTTCAAGTGGAGGTGTTGAGCTCTGCCTCTGGACACAGCATCTCATTTGACATCTTACTGTATTATTTGTATGTTTTTGTCTCTACTCTGCCATCCTGCTTTGTCCCTGACAAGGAGACCACACAGTGCCGGAAGAAGGAGCTGCTGGAATTTTGTCATACACCTGATGTTATTGAAGGCAGCACCACTTCAAGACCTAAATATTCCACCTTCTGTACAGAGCTCAGATTCCAGTATCAAATCCCTGTATCATTTATCAGAGACCTTGTCTTGCTCAGGACAGATTCCTGGTCCAGACTGGCTCACAGTGCTCAGCAGTACTGGAACCTCACTCACAGGGTGACCACAGGATTTGGGGTCAGAGTAATGCTTACCTGTGATGTTTGGAAAAGCATGAAAGGTCTAAAGGGAGAGAAACGGGGAAGAGAGCACTAGGAAAACCAAGCAGAGCACAGGGAAAGCTCAGGACTTGGCTGACGGTGGTCACAGGAGACCCAGTGTCCACACAGCCACTGCCAGCACAACTCCCAGACCCAGGGGGTATCATCACCTGTGCATGCCATCACTGAATCTCTGCCTTTCCTCATGGCTGCCTTTTGGGATGGTTGTTGTATCCATAACAAAAGCCATTCCTGGGTGATCCAAGCATATCTGTTGCCCCTGCATCACTCACAGCAGTGATAGTGTAGAAGGTTTGCATCATGAACTAAGGGAAAGGCATGCATTCACCAGAGCTGCCCTTATTCCTCTGTCCAGTCTCCCAGGTCATGGCTCTCCCACTAAATCCTCCTGGAGAGGCCATTCTGCAATAGTGAGAAGAGTTGTGCAAAGCCATGGGAAGAATTGTTCATCACCTGTGAAGGAAAAGTGGTGCAAAAGCAACTGTTTTCACTGGGAAGTGGTGTTTCTTTCTGCCCCAACCTGACTGAAGCTGGAAAATCCTCAGGAAGGGAAAATGAGGCACTGATGGCTTCTCTCATGTCTGGGCTTCTGAGCAAAGGGGGAAAACGGGTTCTGGGGAGACTTGGAAAAGAAACTTCACTGTAAAATCCACTCCCCATCAGCATCTTGACATTATGGAAAGCTGCTTTCTCCAGGTACTTTATCCAGGGAACTGAATTGCAGAATTAGGCTGAGAGAATTGGGCTTGTTCAGTCTGGAGAAGAGAAGCTTCAGGGTGGCCTAATTGTGGCCTTCCAGTGCCGGAAGGATCCAACAGGAAAGCTGGAGAGAGACTCTTTAAAGGGCATGTAGTGACAGAACAAGGGGGCATGGATTTACACTGACAGAGAGTTGGTTTAGGTTGGATATCAAGAAAAAAAATCTTTACTGTGAGGGTCGTGAGGCCCTGGCACAGGTTGCCCAGAGAAGCTGTGGCTGCCCCATCCCTGGAAGTGTCCAAGGCCAGGTTAGACAGGGCTTGGAGCAACTTGGGGTAGTGGAAGGTGTGTCCCTGGTCATGGCAGGGGGTTGGAACTGATTGATCTTAAAGGTCTCTTCCAACCCAGGCCATTCTGATCAAGTAAAGTCTGTGGGTAGGCAGGGAGATGTGCTGTTGGATTCCCAGCACAGACATCATTCTTCACATGCACCCGGACTCTGGAGGGGAGGACACCACTGTACACCCCCCGGTTATCGGTCTATAATGTTGAACTAAAGAAATGCAAGGTTCAAGAAAGAATTATCACTTTTCCCTTCCACTTTTAGGCCCAGCAAGATATGTGACTCCTGCCTCTGCTCCAAAAACCTGACCACTCACACAGCCCCACAGAACTGCCAGGGAGAGGTGTCACCTTGTGGCTCTGTGGAACCATGGGTCATGTCCCCTTTCTCCCCTGATGGAGACAGCCAGGCACTATGTTTCTTCTTATTCCACTGCTAACTTACCCGGGGAGCACAATAGCCAGATGTTTTAATTCTGGATAAATTACTTCTTCCTGCAAGAACTGCTGAAAAAAAAAAAAAGAAAAAGAAAAGCCTGGAGGGGGGAAAACACAGCACAGCTTGTTCAGTCCTACTTCAAGAAAAGCTGGAATTGTGGGTAATGGTTTTCCGAGGAAGAGTGCAGGCATGAGGGGGCTGGGGGGGACCCTAAACAACCTATCTGCTCTGTTGAACAGAAGGAGAACAGGAGAGAGCAGCAACCAAGATGCCAAAGTGACGATAATATATTCAACTGCTCTGCAAGAGGCGAGGGCTGTGACTCATGTAGTGTCAAGGTAAATACAGAAGTTGCTCTGTGTGTGCATTTGTTGCCTGTGGGGCTCTTTTACAAAGGAAATTAGACAGCTCTGTGGCTGAAATCACGGTGGGGGGGTGTCCAGCTCTGATGTATTGACAGCTCATTTGGGAGGACGCAGAGGTTGCTCGGTTTCACTGCCCATTTATTTTTCAGCCGGGGGTGTTACCTGGGTTACTACAGCCAGGTCGGGCCAGGCACTGAGAGCATCCCTGCACCTGAAACGGGCTCCGAGTGTCTCTGGTCGCTGCTCCGTGGGTGTGTAAATCGCTCCCCTCTGTGCCCGACCTGTGCAGGATGCAGGATGTGTTCCCGCACTCCGGGAAGTCACTGAGCCGTTTAGTTGGGAACCGCAGGAGCTGATGCTCTTGCTCCTGGTAGTTTGGGGTTCACTTCCCAGCAAATGGGAAGATGGCAATGCTTGAAAAATGAAAAATATCCTTTTTACTCAAGCTGTGGGAGGCATCAGCCCTGGGGCAAAGCCCTGCCTTTGGGACGTGACTGGAGTGCCTGAATCAGGAGCGCTGGTGTCCTGCTACTCCTCATGCTCAATAAAGGGAGGGGAAGATTCCAGGGGTGGGTCAAAGCATCTTCTTGGAGCGTTTTGCTCTCTCCAGTGTCACCGGAGCATCTCAGGGCAGGGCTTCTGCTAATGCCAGTCTGAAAAACTGGTTCTTAGAGCAGCACTGAATATGTTTCATGACCTCCATCCTGGATCCCCGGGAACTGAGACTGTTAGGCTGTCCATGCCAGCATCGCTCTTTGGAAAGAATGTAATTTGCTGCAGAGCAGTAATGGGAAACAGATGAGCTATATAACCCAGTAGGCCATTTATGCTTCATTTCTGCAAATGCAGGCTGGAACATACGGTTGTATTTATGTTTTGGGTGTGCAGAAGGAAAGAAAAAATAAACCCTAAAACCTAACCCCCTGTTCTTTATCACTTGATTGGCCTGGACACTCTGAGTATAAATATTACACCATAGAGACAAGAGGGCAAAATTTCTTAATGTCCTGTAGTGTCTAGACCAAAAGCAATAAAGGCTTGTGCTGTCCTGTGCACCTCATGGTAATGACATTATTCAGGGGAGAACCTGTCAGATGGGTTGAGAAATGGAAGTTTCACCTTTTTAAAGCTAATTTGATAACTTCATTACCCCATGAGACGGGAGAGTGATTGGAGCCAAGGCATACACTAATGTCTTGTTGAATGCTCTTTGATTTTATTTTTTTTTACAGCCACTGGAATCAGTCAGGAGTTCTGCATTATCTCATTATAATTGTCCCGGGAGAGGTACTTGGATAATTTTTATTACCAACGGGAATGAAAATGTATGTTTTATTTGGTAATTTCATAATAATGGCTCCAACTCTGTAACAAACTCTCAACGAGCTGAACATGGTCCATCATTATGTACTGCTTTGAAAACACAGGATGCAGGAATAGACAGCAAGTGCACTCACATTGGGAACAGGAGCTGGCAAGTGCCTTTCCATGCATTTTAAACAGCAGCAGGGGCAAAAAAAGGTTGAGAGAAATAACCACAGAAGTCAGGTCCAACCTCCAAGACCTCTTGTAGCCTGGATTTCCCTGATTTTTTCTCCATGGGGGATTGTATCTTAGCTACAGAAAGGCTGATGTCAGCCCAAATTTTAGCAACTCCTGACAGTTCACTTTCACTTGTTCCCCATGTGATTTATGATTTTTCTCAGCCCTCAGGTTGTGCCATAGCTAGAAATGATGGTGAGGTGACCTTCCATGGCTGAGCCCATGAGCAACCTCCGAAGCAATGGTCCTTCATGAACCTTGGAACCTCCATGAACCTTCCTGGATCTTCATGCCCCATCCCTGGAAGTGTCCAAGGCCAGGTTGGACAGGGCTTGGAGCAACCTGGGGTAGTGGAAGGTGTCCCTGCCCATGGCAGGGGACTGGAATGAGGTGATCTCTAAGGTCCCTCCCAATCCAAACCATTCTGTGATTCCATGATCTCCAGTTTGGTGGTGGGATCAAACTCCAGTCAATACAACCTCCTGAGTGTTTGCTGGACAGCACGAAGAAGATGAAGACAACAGCTCATGAACTCTTAATACCAAACCCAGAGTTTATCCTGGGACATTTTTGGGCTGATCAGAAGCAAAGGACACCTATATGACCTGTAGCAAAGCCAGGGTACTCCCAGGAACTGCACAAAACAACTCAGAGAGGAAAAGTCAAATCAAAGGCTTCTAAACAGAAAGATAACAGCAATGCTCAAGCCCCTTATCCAAGTGCTGGAGACTGGGGAAACATATTGGAGAAGTATCACTCTGTGCTGCCACGTGCTTACACTGCTCCCCAGGCATCTGCTGTTAGCCATTTCTGGAGGCAGAAAGCTTTGTCTGACCCTCTACAGCCCATCTTATGCTCATATCACTCATGGAACAACACAGTTTTCAATATGATAGCTCAGTGTCTGCCTGCTCCTTCTGCAGTGCCAGGCTGCTGCAAGCTCAGAGCCTGGCAGCCATGTCCTCAAAATCTCCCTGCCTTCAGTCATTGCCTTTATTATCATTCTGTGTGTTTCCCATGGCAGAAATTCTATGGTTTGGTTGCCCCCAAAGCAATTTCTATGCTAGGACTCGAAAAGAGCCCCAGGCAAGAGCTGGCCTGATTTAAGAGAGTGAGGAAAAATTAAATATCCTAGTCTGTCGAGAACAGTCATCTTCCAGATCCAGAGATCACTTCCCCCAGATTTTCTTTATTCACACTCTGCTGAAGGTTACCACCTCTCCAGGAAGAATCAATTCTCTTATTTCTTGACTTGTTGCAGACAAAAATACATTTTTTAGTAAAGATATACTGATTAAGTCCATTCAATTTCACTGATGCTGGTTAGGATAACCACACTGGAGAGCTCTGTCAGCGGATGAAAGGAGAAATCTGTTACATGAGACAACAGTAACGATTTTATAGAATAATATAATGTAATATATAGACAAACAGTCTGGAAAAGAGCCCATGCTCAAGCAGGGCCAAATAGATCAGATTGTTCAGAGCTTGTCTACACAAGTTTTAAATGTCTCCAAGGATGGAGAGCCAACAGCCTCTCTGGGAAGCCCATTGCAGTGTTTGAACAGTCACAGGGTGAATTTGTTTTGCCATTACATCTAATAAGAATTTCCCATGTGCATCACCTCCAGTCCTTCCCCTGTGTCCCTCTGTAAGGACAGGCTCCACCTTCTCTGCAGGATTACACTGGATATTGCAGATGGAAATAAGAGGCCACCTTCTCTTGTGCATGCTGAGCACACTCAGCTCTCAGCCATTCCCAGTCCTGTGCTCCAGGATCCTGACCCTCTCGGTGACACTTTGCAGGGCCCATTCCTGAAAGCTCACTCCATTCTTCATTGTTTTGAAAACACAGAACCAGACACAACATTCCAGAAATGGTGTCACAACTGCTGCTCAGAGGTGAAGAATCACTTCACTGGACCTTCTGGGTAACACTCCCCTGAACACATTTTGCCATGAGAATGCACTGCTGACTGAAGTGCAACCTTCCAGCTGCCAAAACCCGCAGCTCCTCCTCCATGAAGCTGCTTCCCAGCCAGCTGGCACCAACCCACCTCATTGCTCAGGGGTTATCGAGTGCTAGATGCAGCATTTTAATCATGGCTTGAGTGGTAAGAGCAGCTAAGAGCTCTTACATTTCTTTAAGTTCTCTTAATTAAGGGCTAATTTAGCTTTCAAAGCTTTGTGTCATCTCTTGAGATTACCTAATGAGCAGCACAAGCAGGTCTTGAAGCACAGCAATGCCACCAGGCCCCACTTCAGACCCACAGAGCTCACATTATGTGCTGAGGGAACTGCTAATGCACTTCAGGGGAGGTTTTCCCACCCACCTGCCAGGGGGATCGCTCTGGGAATCAGTTCCCTAAGGCAGGACACGATTTTCCTTCAGCACAACAAACCCTTGCAAGCCATGAAGAGACACCGACATCCTCCTGTGTCATCTTCCAACAAGTAGCAATTTTTCACACAGTTGCTGTCAAGCAGACTGGGTTCCAGCACACAGATGTATTGCTGGCTCAAACAGCCATAAGTGCCAGGGCTGGAGTTAATTGCAAATTGATTGAATGGAGGGTACATAAAAAAAAAAAAAAAGATTCCAGGAGTTACAAATTCATTAGCTGGGTTGAGAAATAAGCTCTGTGCTTATTCAATCTTGCCCATCCAAGATCTCTGTAAAGGTTTGTGAACCATCAACTTATGCTGTCTGTGTTTTGAGGCATTTCACATTCCCACTATTTACCAAGGGAAAAAGCTAAGACACAGGAAAACATAAAACTGTAATATATCCCCAAAAATGTTAACATTTGGTACCTTGTTTCATCTTGAGTACCAAGTACTTACCTACCTGCAGAAAGGTGTCCTCTGGCTTAATGACAGAGTTGCATTTCTTCAACAATTTATTAATGCAGCTGTGTGAAGAAGCAAGGTTTGTGGATTTTACTGGAGAACAAACTAACCTGAAAATCTAGAGGACTGCTAACCTAAGTATGCACAAGGCTTTGAGTTATTAGTAACTCACTGCTTATATCTTCTTCCCAATGCCTGATGCAGCACATCTCCCGAATAATCTCAGCTTTAAATTATATCCTGAGTTTATTAACCATGACATCAGAGAAAAAACTACCCACTATCATCTTTTTCCTTCCTAAGGCTGAAGATTTCTGCCAAGTCATCTCAAACTCTCTTCTTTTCTATTAAAAATAAACTCCACTGCATTAACTCTACTCCATTAACCTTTCCTCTTGGTTAAAGGTTTCTAAACCACTCCAGGGGCTGCTGCTTCCTCTTGTTTCATCCTACATTTATTGTGAAGTGAGAATCAGAAACAAGAGGACAGGACAAGGACTGACAGGTCTTTCAAAGTTTATCAGGGAATGCAAAATTTTACAACTCCAGCAAGTTCTCAGAGCTAGAGCAGGATTTTTTCTCATTGGGAACAGGAGATGAAACTGTGTGAGAACAGAATAAATGGCAATAAAGATAGGCAGCTCTCAGCCAGACCATCACAGCACTGCAAATCAATAAGGGTCAACCCCAAATACCCATCACGGGCTGAGGTTCAGCTCCATCAGGTGGTGCTCACGCCAATCTCCTATAACTCCACTACTTCATAAGCCTTTTCTCAGTCTAAAGGGAAAATGTGGCCATTGTTTCTTGTGGGGAATGGAGCTTTAATGCCATGTTTGTCTTTAGGGTTGGGGTTAGTGCATGATGTAGGAAGAGCAGCTGATTTTCCCTGGGTGGATTCAATCCCTTACCAAGCCATCAATTACAGAACATGACATCTCCAGCCCAGATCTGGCCTGGCCAGCACATCTGGACAATGACCAGGTTCTAAGAGAGACTTGTAATTTAGATGTTTGCAATAGGCTGGTGGATTTAACAATGATCAGTTAGAAACTCTCAATACCTGTGTGCAGTTCTGATATCATTGATGATGATAATGGGAAATACAATGGAATACTCCTTTGGTTTATGGACAGAACTACACAAGTGAAAGGATTCACAAGATCTGATGCTGCACAAATATTACTGTCTGTTAATAAGTCACCTGAAGGAAAATTTTTAAAATTACTCCATATTTATGACAGGAAAGATTTATCTCACAGGTGGCATGGATTGAGCTGCTTTGAGAATACAACTTCAGGTTTCACTAAGGGCTTAGAAATCTGGACCTCAGCTCACCATCAATACAAAAAAGCAAAGTGATATTCCTTTCCCCTTCATCCATAAACTTTTTAGCCTGAGTTAGATGTTCAGTCTTAGAGCTGTACTCCTCTCTTGCTTTGTGTGCGAAGAGCAGCTCCCACAGTCTCAGCCAGAACTATCCTCACGTACATTTGGTCCAGTGGGTTCAAACCCCCCTACGTGACACAGAGGAACTTGCCAGAATATCTGAGACACCTCCCATGATTTCACAGCAGAAGAGACACTTTCCAGTTTTGACCACTGAAAGCAACAGGAGCTCATTTCACCTCTCTTTGCACAAAGCAGAAAGAAAAACCCTTAATTTCTTCTCTGATGTGCAAGATTTGTGCCACACACAAACACTTACCAGTGCTTTATAGCTTTGCAGCAGGGCTGAGTCATTAGCACGCAATGTCTTGCTGCAGCACTAATGGGCCCTCACTGTGGCACCACCTGTACCAACCCAGGAGACAAAAATCCCCTGCTCCTGGTGGCTCTTTGAATCCCCTCTTGGTGACTAACTCAACCTCCAGCTCTCCACAGCTGCAGCCCCGCTGACAGAGCCCTGCCACGGAAGCTCATTTTGGAAACATTATTGAGGTTTAAGATCAAGACCCAGCAGTTTGCTGTCCAAAGCCATTGAGACACTTCATTTGATTTAATGGTAATTTGTTATATTCATTTCAGCTGCACAGCCTCCCTAAAGTGATGATCCCTGTTTAGCCAACAAAGAGGAAGACGTCAATAGACATTTGGGTCAGGAGCTATCCTTTGACACAAAGAAAGTTCTGCTGGAAAGTTAATCTTTTTCGCAGTTCTTTGGAAAACGAAAGTAGCAAGTCTTGGCTTGCATTGTGATTGGTATTTCTTTCCTCATTAGTTCCTAATCTCTTTGTTAAGTGCTGGGATTCTTCTGTGATAACTCTTGCAGAAATCAATGGCTTGTGGTTTGGGTTACGGAGTGGTTCTCTCTTGCTTTTAAGTTTGTGGCTCGAGAGTATCTCCCCCTGGTAATGACCGGAAGACAACTTTAGTTTCAGAGATCCTCCAGAAATGAAACAGCAACTAGAATGGGTAGGAATTTGCAGGAGTAAAAGGCATCAACAGAGGCGACTTTAACTGGCACAGCAGGAAGGCTCACAGCCCACGGCCCACAGTGGTTAAAAATTTCTTCTTTCCATTCTGAATCAGGAGTCATGTCTGGAGAAAGGGTGCAGTGACTGGAAATCTTCTTCTATTCCTTTAAATTCTTGTGTGAAACATTTTGCCTCCATCAAATCCAGTGACCAAATCCCTCCCAAATAATGTGAAGGAATATATTTCACCCCTTCATTCCGTGCTGTTTGCTGGTGTTACCTTTTAAATTAACAGCTGGGAAATGAAAAGTCTTTCTGGTTTATTAGCAGAAGACTGGCTTAAATATTCATTTAAGTACAGAGCAATGAATCCTCATGGAAGAACCCTTCAGAAAGCAGCCCCTGTGATACGTGGCTGGGACAGAGGCAGCCAGACAGAACACGCAGCATCCTCATTTCCCTGGGAAAAGTGCCACCTACAGATACTTCCTATCATCACTGCTGAAAACCAGGCCATGACATTTATGCTATTGCCAGTGATCAGCTAAAGTTCAAAACTCCCCAGCAAGGCAGCCACTTTTAAGGTAGTTGCAGGGAAGATGACTTGTGCCCCCAAAAGAAGCATTAAGCAGAGTGTTCCCAGACAAGGCTTGCAAAGCTCATCCTCCTGTGCTTTTTTCCAGCCCATCCCTCACCAGAATGGCAGCTCTCAGCTCAGTGTGAAAAGTCAACGATCCCACAAATTTAGGTGCATAAATTTTATGCGGTTGCCCAGGCAGCATTAAAGCAACTCAATTACCTGGGAATGTGATGGATGGTGGTAATGTGTCCTGGTCACAAGCCTGTACCTGCCTCCCACACCCTGGAAGTCTAAAGCCAAGGGGACTAAGGTGCTCCTCTTTCCAGAAAATACTAAAGTCAAATATTGAAAGTTATATCCTGGGCTTTCCATGCACACCTGCACTCCAAGCCACTTCCCTGCCTTCCCTACCTCTGACCCTGAGTTAGAATCAAGAAATTGCTGAACGTTTTGGGTTGGAATAGACCTTAAAGATCATCCAGTGCCACCCCCTGCCATGGGCAGGGACACCTTCCACTACACCAGGTTGTTCCAAACCCTGTCCAACCTGGCCTTGGACACTTCCAGGGATGGGGCAGCCACAGCTTCTCTGGGAAACATGTTCCTCAGGCAAAGGTTTGCATCTTGAGTTTGGGTGTGCCAGTAAAAGGTTTGAAGCTGTTGTTGCCTTTTGGAAAGGAAAGATTTCAAGTGTATTCTCCAGCAGTCTGACTGCAGGGACAACTCACTCACTGCCATGGAGTGCTGGTGATCTGTTTTTCATGCTTCTGATACTCTCTTCAAACAACTGACACACTCATTTTCTGACTCGTACAAATAATTATTTCAGTTTGGATTCAGCCATTTTCTCACCCTCCAGCTTACATCAACATTTCTAGAATCGTATCAAGCTCGCAGAATTCTGTAAATTATGAATTACAGTGTGGTAATAGTACACATGTCCATCAATGCCAGTGGGCTCCTTCTTTTCTGTTTACTTTGTTTTCTTAACTTTACTTAGAGATTGCCACCTTTGCAGACACATTCACAGAAGTTTGGGAAATAGAAGGATGAAGGTCTTACCCAGGTGAAAGTGAGTCTTTCCAGAGGTATATCAAGGAGGTTTTGGTGAATTCAGACAACTTGCTTGAGTTTCTACTGAGTTAATATTTCCTGTTACAGACCAGGAAGGAGGTCCCAGAATATTTATCAGTGCCCCACATGGATGATAAGACTGTAATAACCAGAAGAAAAGTTCAGATGACTTTCCATTGTTTTCAGAGTTGATAGTGGGAAACATTTGATCTTAGAAAATACTTCAAACAATTTAAGCATTTTGTTTGCTTTAGCTTTTCTTCATGTTCTTTCTTTCATTATAACTTTTGCAGCACTTAAAATTTTTTAACATCTCCATTTTTACAAAAGCTCTCAATTAGCAGACTTCAATTTCACTTTATTTTTTTTTCTTTATTTAACTGTTTCCAACACCAGAAACATCTTGGAGGAAAACGTGGAGAGGAAAATCCTAATACAAAAAAAATGTTTTAAAGGGTGTGGAAAGTCAGGACAACATTACCTCTTGTGCTGAGCAGGAAGCAGAAGATTGAGGAAGGAAAAAACAGTCTTTATTATGAAGCTGAAATAATTTTGAAATGTGAAGGCTTTCTGTAATAGGCTTCAGAAGCCTTTGATTTGAAAGGTCATTTTTGTTTCACCAAAAACAGTGGAAAATGAAGGTGTTAATGAGGTAGACAGACAGAACTAATGTAGACTTTATAAATACAGTCATAGTTATTTTACTGAGCCAAAGAATTCTCTGCCCTTGGGAAAACCAGACTTTTCATTATAAGGCAGGAAAAAAGCAGGGAATCAAAATTAGACAAACTCTCCTGTTGGGTTTCCTTGCTGATGTATTTTGCAATGAGCTGACTTCTGACTCCAACATCTTATTAGGCAAAACAATAGGTTGGCACCCATTTCCAGTCTTTCCTCCCTCTGATTGCTCCTTCTCCTTGAAACTTGTAAAATGCTTCATGTCTCGGTGATATTTGGTTAAATTCAGCCAGGTTGTTTCACAGCTCTTTGAAAGGAAGATGCAGAGACAACTGAGCCCTTCTTCTTTAAGAAATCAGATATTTAAGCCTGTTCTGGCTCCTTTTCACTCCAAATGAAGTCACAAGGTTCTTCTGGAAACCAAACTCCAGTTCTGGTGTCATGGGACTGCTTGTTTTTGATGAGAAAAGTGTGATTCATCCACAGGGTACTGCTCACAGTTTTGTGTTGGGCCAAATGCCCACCCTCCTCCCATCTCACTTTTATTTTGCAAGCTCTTCACTCTAAGTACCCTGCTAGATTTATGGATGAATATTATTGCAATACACTGCTGCTTCTTATCTATTCATCATCCCTTTTCTGAGACTTATCTGGGGATTTGAAGTCTCCTTGATTGTAATGATCTTCAGGAATTAAGGGTATCAAGGAGATCCTAAAGTCCCGTATGCCTTCCAGGCATTTTTGTATCTCATACTAAGAAAGGAGTAAACATCAATTATGCCACAGAAAAATGTATCATTAACTCTTCAAATGTCCACCCAGGCTTTGTTCATGTGGAGTGGAAATTTATAATACTGGGAGCTTGCAGGAAATTTTGGTGATATATGACTCAGATAATCAAGGATTAAAAGGGGACATTCTGAACCTTTGTGGCAATGACACGAAGGAATTTGGCCACACATCTGTGGGAGGCAAAAATACACAGCCATGAATTCTGGTTGACCCTTTGTGTGACAAAAGCCATGGCTGCAGCCCTGCACAACCCCCTGAGAGCTGCCACATCCCTGGTTTCTAGATTTTAGACCACCACTTTCACCATCACCCCAAGCACTAGCATGGGAGATGAAGAGCATCAGGTCCTGTGCTCACTGTCCCAAGAAAAGGGAAAAGGTTCTGCTTGATCAGGTTTGAGAACCAGGAGTGATTCCTGCCCCTCCAAGTCCTTCAGCCCCTAATTTAGACCCACAAGGTTCTCCTTGCCCCTTATATTTGACAGGATCTCTGCATCCAAGACAACCAAACAACAACATAATGTTTCCTTCCTCGTTCCAGAACAGATGTTCTGCCTCTGTGTGCAGAACAGGGGCACATCTGGGATGCACTCGTAGAAAAGGAAACAAGCAGACCCACAACTGCTGGAGCTGGTTTTGGAGATGAGGGTGGAAGGGACTTTTTCTCTGATTAAATCAGTGGGGAAGCTCCATCTGAGCTGGAATGGAAACACCAAACATCTGGTTATCGCTTCTTTTAGATATATCCTTGCTCCTTTCTTCCCCTAGGGAAAAACAAATAATAACAGAACCAAAGCAGCCAGTAACCTCAGGTTTAACACAAGGAGATAGAGAGTTCATAATTCCTGCCAGATGCCTCAGTGACAGGGTCAGAGATGGGCAGACTCACTCTCAGCCTGAGCAGAGAGGGAAGATTTGCTCTCTGAGTTGATGGGGCCTGGAATCCCATAAAAGTCCATATGTTCAGGCAGCCACAGTACAAGACACATAACTGTTGTTTGGGGGTGTCTCTAATTCCTCTCTCTCACATTTTTTCCCCTACTGCTTAATCCAGAAAAATAACATCACTGAAGTTTTTTTCCCTATTAGCAGACTGAGTCAGCCAGTTTGTATTAAGACAATAATTAGTAAACTCAGTGCACTAATAATGTCTAGGTGTGCTAGGAGGAATTCCCCTTGGAAAACCCTCTAAAAATACTGGGGATGCAAACACTTTAATGCAAAGGAGAGGTCTCATGACAGTCCCATATGCAAAAGGAAGATTTTACTGGAAGAGGGGTTGATAGGACTGGTTACATGTGGTGACTCACAGAGGTGTTAATAATTCTACCTGTGTTGGGGCTGAGTTCTGTGCAGCTCCCAGTCCTGATCCATGAGAGGTGCCAGTCTGGGAACAAGATATTTGGTAGAGTAAGGGTGCTTTCCAATCCTTGTAAGATTGCATCTAGGAAGACATGAGCGAAAATGCATCTTTCTCATTAATAAACCCATCACAGTTCAAACAAACCTTTTTACATGCCTCTCTCTCCAGTCCTCCAGAACTGCGGAGAAGCCAACACGTCTCTTGAAGTCCTGAAGGCACCATTAGTTTGAGTTACAGGTTATGAAGGACCAGGCCCCCACCAGAAAAGCCTCCCCACCTCCCAGTTCCCAATCCTTCTAAGATGCAATGACCAGCAACAGGTCAGACTGTGAATGTGCAGGAATCTGTGGTCACTTCCCCACATGGCTTCCGTTTCTCAGTGTAACCTTGAACAGGCTTAAAAAAAAAAGGGGGATAAAAGTCCCCCTGTACTTGCTTTATTTATTTAGGTACTTGTCTCCAGCTATTTCTTCCTAGATGGACAAACAACACCTTTCACACTGTGCACCCAGACCCAGATGAGCCTCAGTCCACCACCAGAGCATGAGGCAAACAGAAGTGAAAGATGAGGCTGCTGCCAGTGTGGACTATGATACTCCAGCTCATCACACCTAAACCTTAACACTCCTTACTAAAAGCTTCCAGGTTTCCCTTAAGGATGCATTTTTCTTTCTCCTCAGGGACACCTCATTACACTTCTTTTTTTTTCCTCCGCACACTGCTAAAGGTTTCTTTACAATAAGGTCAGGAAAGTAGAGAATTTTTAGCTATTGCTTACTTTACAGACCATTTCTCATCCTTCCTAGTGCTCCTGGTAATACTTACCGAGACACAAAGCCATTCATCTTCGCACATTCCCAGCCAAGTGTGGTTTGAAGCAGTTCACTTGCACTGTCAGAAGAGATATTACTCGCTATAAAAAGCTGCCTTATTCCCTCAAGTTGCCGTACTCAACGCGTGACCCTTTTTTGCTGAAAGATTGGCACGATGATTGCTTACTTCTAGTCACCTGGAACTTTGCTGTCTAGGAGACATTTTATTGAAAATCACATTGTACCAGTCAATCACCCTCCCACCACCATATGTTGTTGTAGCAGGAGGGAGCCCGACGAGTCTGTTCATTGTGCTCGTGAAACTGCAGGTTGGGTGACCTTAGGAGAAACATCACCAGGCTCTGCAGAGGGGTGGTGGGAGCAGCTGGCACAACTTGTCTTGAATGTTTTTCCTTGTAAACTTCATGCTTGTTCCTCTCCATCCTGTCCCCAGGCAAATCCCTTCTTGCTCACACTTATCTTCTGAGAGCAGCAAATGTTTTTGTGGTCATTTCCAAGGGGGTGGCACTTGGGAAATTTGGGAGGTGGTGGTGCAGAAAACTGGTTGGATGTGTTGGTCCTGAAGCTGAGTGAGCACTCATGCTGGACCCAGCAGAGATTGTGAAGCCCAGCAAGCATCTCCACCCACTTTGGAGCAGCAAAGAGAAAAGCAGAAGTGGGGATGTTCACAAGCTGCCAATGGAACATTTCCCACCAGGCCAGGATAAGGTTGGAGCACTGGGAAGACCTGTGGCAGCCCTGAGGTCCTGGAAAGAAGGGCTGCCACAACAAGTTGTGTATGCCTGTTCTTCAGAGAGGAGAGACACTTTCTGCAATATTTCTGTCACACTGGAGTTTTATAATAAACTCACTCAGTTTATCTCCAAGACAGCTTGAACATGACAGCAATTTTCCTTGCCTTGACGCAGATTGCAAAGGTGTTGGTGGGGCCCTCCTGCTTCAGATATCAATCCCTGAAACCAGGACAGCTTCCCCATCACACCTTGCAGGGATGGGGTCCTGCAGGGTTGACTGTAGGGAGGGCTCTTGGTTTGCTGTAGTCACTACAGATAGAATTTGTAAGAAAGACCATGATATTTACAAGGTAAAGAAGAATTATAATTTTTTGCATAGGACAACATCTCAGCATGTAGCTTAGGTAAATCCACACACCTGTATAATTTCTTACTTAGTCTAGCTCAGGTTTAAGGAAGAAACAATAAATATCCATTAACTAGATATGTCAATATGTGAGAATCCTGCCTGAATCCTGGCACAGCCCCTGCTGAATAAACCTTGTTGTTCCCCATGCTTTTTTATCTGCTTTTTCCTCCCCTCTATCCTCTGGGATCCCCTCTCCCGTTTAAATTCCTGCAGATGTTTTTTACCTGTTGGCTGGGGATCACCTGCTCAGTCCTACCCTTGTGCCTTCCTCACCTCTTGCCCTGAGGCTGTTCCTGAGCCTTGATAGAGAGCAGCTACCTCTGGAGAAGTTGGAACCCAGCCTGGTGACAGCCACATCCAGTGTTTCTTTGCTGTTTTTACCTGCACAGCCACAGGGAGAGCTGACAGCCTTGGCCACATGCAAATCACGACTGCACATGCATGTACAAGGAGCCTGAGCAGGCAAGTAATTACCTGCAGGAAGGAGCAGGGTTTTTTTCTGTGCCTCCAGAAGATGGATCTGAGCACCCATGGGCTTTGGAAGGATTTAATAAGTCCTCCTTGCTGTAGGAATACATTCCCTGGAAAGTCAGCAGCCATTTGAGCTGAGCAGTCACGCAGGCAGTGTGACTTGATTGCTGACTGCCCAGGGCTGCTGCACAGACATTGTCACACTGTGGCTGTGCTACCAAATTAAACAGGCCAGGGATCATGTCATGGGCCAGAGAACACAGCTCCTGTCCATACAACTAAACTTTTTTTCCCCACCAGAGCCAGGCTGCCTTGCCCATCCTGACTGATGGGATGCTCTCAGCCTGTGTTATCCCTGGAGCCATGCTTGGACATGGAATGTGACAGTGCTTAGCTGATTTTGGTCAAAAACAGTGCCACTAGCACAGCCTGTGGATAGCTGTAAACAGACCAGTGCTCTGCCCCTGCTTAGCTGGCTGACATAGAAACAGTTCCAGTGAACAGCTCTGTCCTGTTCTCCTGCCCATCCCCATCTGGGAGTGAGCGGCCTATCCAGTTCCTATTTGTTCCCACCAGCTCCTATCTGGTGGGAACAGCCTCAGATTTGAGTCTTATTTTTTTACTGATCTCTAGACTGCTCAGACCTCTGAAAAGGTCCTTGGACAACAGGGAGTCAGCAGCCACCAAGTCCTGTTATGCTGCAGTCACAGGGTGTGACCCTTTCCTGACTTGTAAGAGCAACAAGTTCCCCAAAAATCTTTTCCTAATAAATCTGATAGAGGGTAACACAGCAGCTTTACCATGTCCTTCCCTTCAAATTCCACTGAGCCCCTGACTTGGAATGTCCAGAGCTGGGTCACCTGCCACCCCTCCCTCCTGCTCCCCAGGGAGAGGTGTCCAGTGTCCTGCTGCCAGCAGGAAGCACAGTTCACATTTTGGTTCTGCTATCAACCTTCTGGCAAAGCTTGAAAAAACAAATCCTTCCCTCCTGCTTTTCCTACCTCAGTTCCTAAGATAACCCTTTCTGTGATCCTCCCACTGCCTTTGTTTACTCTACAAATAACACCCAGCACCCAGTTTTAGTGCTTGGATTTTAGATTTTTTTTTTTAGATTTTGTGCCTAGGGTCCTCTGTTGTCAGAATAGATCAACTTTTCTTAACTGACATTACCTGGGAATTGGTTAATTTTTGGGAGGGTTTTGTTGTTTTTTTCCCCGTATGTCTGCAATGAATTCTCTTACCTGGTTCTGAAACCCACATAACAATTAGCAATCTCAATTCTTATTCTCCAGTATCCTTCTCATTCCAGCTTTGTTCTTACTTCTAGGCTTTCCAAAGGGAAATAAGGAAATTATTTCCATGATACCAAAAGCAACTGCATCATCCTCACATTTGTTAGTAGGAAAGTGCAAAGAGACCCGAGTAGCAATGCTTAGAGGCAGGTCTGGGTCTGAAGTCCCTCAATGACAGGAGAAGATGTCTCAGGTGTCTTCCCTCACATCTGCTACAGGGAAACTGAGCCAAAGCATGAGCCTGGCCAGTACCTGCATTAACTTCTCAAATACTGCAATGGAAATGCACAAATAGGTCCATCAGGTGGATTTTGTACTCACACCCTAAGTCTGTGAGAGTCTCTTTAAGTTACAGATCAGCTTTGGGGCTGGACCAGGGGAGGTCAGTGAAGGGAGAGAGTGACATTATCTGAACACAGCAGCTAAGAGAGCCTCTAAGCCAGCAGGGTGAATCCAACCCCCTGCTCTGACCTTCCTGCCCGGGAGACGCCGGGGCTTGGCCCCGAGTAGAGCAGGAACTGCAGAGGCACATTTTTTATTTTATTGCTTTCCCAAGAAATGAAAATATTATTAATGAGTGTAATTTATAAAACCAGGCTTACAGCAAGCTGCTGTGCACTGCCTGGGGAGGGCAAGGGAGGAAGAGATGGGTAGATACCGGCTATTGTGTCTGGCTTGCAAGGTTACTTGTTCTGATAGAGCTTCATTTCACATCTATCTTAGAAAACAAATTCCCTTTCAGGCCTTTTCATAATGAAGAATAAAGAGGCTATTGTTACAGAAAGTTAATTGTGCTTTTAAGCCCATTTTCTGCAGCCTCTCCACGGCACTTTGGAGCAGCCATGGGCTGGGGCTGCTGGAGAAGGGGTGATGTAGCCCCTCTTGTAAATCTGTGGCTACCAACAGACAGATCTGAGTGCCCAGCATTGAAAAATCACCATCTCTGACAACTCTTAATGCTGCTGCAGGAAACTGCCTTGATTTTTTTCCCCAGGAGTGTAGGTGGGGTTTCTGTTGTTGCCACAGCACAGGGGCTCACACTATCCCTGGATCCATGGAGACAAAGTCTGCAGGGAACCTGTGCACTGCTGCAGACAGGTGAACTTCCACACCAGCTGACACACCAGTTTCTTTTCCCTTATTTACCCAAATTCATGCACCATTTGGCCTGCCCTGAAAGACATGTAACGGTTAAAAAAATTACTGTGCTTGATTTTCTTTCCTGAAATTCCATTATATTCTTTAACGATAGTTGAGCTGAATTATATTTAGAAATGTTTCAGCCACGTTAGAGTGGTTTTAAGACAATTTAGAGTCAGGAAATGTTACCCAGAGGGAATACAGGAAGAGCAATCATTAAGGATGCTTGTCATTAGACTTTTAACCTTCGTGCTTTCCCTGTCTCTCCCTACCAGGCAGCTCCAGCAAGGATCATTCTTTCTACAGCTCATTCATTTATCTCTATCTTTCTGGTCTCACTGAAGTCAAACATCAATTAATGCTATTAAAGCAGAGCTGTTATGTTGGTATCTTCAACAGAAGCATCTTCTCCCTGCTGTCTTTATCCCTTTTCTCTGTCTCTTAAAACCCCAGCAGTGTTCCCCAGACGAACTGAATTTTTCCAAACCACATCAGGCAGTCTGGGTGTGTTTTGCTCTCCCTGACCTGGTGTTACAGGTCAGTCTGCTGGCAACAGAGCCAACGGGCCATCTGCCAACTCCACCTTCAATAGCCTGGCCAGCATCCTAAAATAAGGGTCAGGCTCCTCAACATCAAAAGACTGGCTTAAAATTGACTAAATAGAGATTGAAAGTGATAACACAGGCTTCTTTTATTTGCATCCTGGATTTTCACGGTTAGGCTACCCTAGGACAAATATTTCCTGGCTTTTAGAAACTGAGCAGGGCAAACCATGAATCATAGATAAAGTCTAAAAATCTCTTTCAATTTGAAATAAGAAATTGCAGGGTTTTTTTTCATCTAATGTAAGGATTATCCCTGAATCATAGACAACTTCAGAACAAAAGAACAAGTCTTGAAATACTGACAAGAAAGCCAGTGATGACGATAACAAGCGTGTACTGATAGATAGATGTGCTTGATGTTTCTTGTTGATTCATATTCCTCTCCTGTACCATTGCCATCAGCAAGTTGTGAGGGGGATGTGAGCACTCCCCACATCATCCCCTGGCAGCACAGATTCTTCTTCCCCCTTCACGTGTGATCCAAAAACTTTGACTTCCAAGAAATGTATTTCGGGACTGGCAGGTCAGGCTGAATGGGTGCCAATTCATCTGATGCCAAAGATGAGGTTCTCCGTGTGTTTTGGGTATGTCCATCTGAATCTTGAGAGAGACCGAAATGGTTAATGGCTTAAACATTGCTAAAATCATCTTAAACATTGCTAAAATCATCACGGGACTTTTGCCCACTGTAGCAAACTGCAAAGAAGCAGCTGCTTATCTGCCAGCCCTCCCCAAACACACCTACTGATGGAATTTGGAGTGTGGGGGGAACTTGGGATGAGATAAAGGGGATACTTTTGTCCAATCCTCCCAGTTCTAGGGAGAGTGTATCCACAGTGATACTGGAAGAGACACTGGGATGCTGATGGCTCAAACATGCAGGGGAAGCTGCTGATGAGCAAAGCACCTGCCCAGGTGCAGAGGGTGAGCACAGCCCAGCTCAGGCTGCAGCTGCTGTTGGATGAGATGAGGAAAGAGGCGAACCCCGGGAGCAGGAACTGACTCTTGGTCCTTATCAAGTGAACTCAGCTGGGAGAACTCCCCTGACAGGGAGTGTCAGGACATTCACACGGAGCCTGAGGGTGTTCACCTCTGCTGATGGGACAGAATGGCCCCAACTGGGCCCATGTAAAAGGCAGCTGTATCTTCTTAGAAAGTGTCAAAGACTCCCAAGTGTCCCCTGGTCTACAACATTCCATCATCCAGGTGAAACTCCCCGCTCCAGGGGAGGTACCTGGACATTCCCACCTGAACCTGAGTGAATATAAACCAAATAGATGGTGGTTTCTGTGGATTTCCCCATGATTTCTTCCAACAGTTGGTGAACCCAGTCTGTGGTCATTGCTTTGACCAGCAGACATTGAAATTGCAACATCCAAGTCACATTACAAAGTCTGCAGGTGGTGAGATCTTTCTACTCTCATCCTTTCCTTCTCTTTCTTATACATTCTCTTAAGTGATATTTTTAGGTTTTTCTATTGCCTTTATATTGTTATAGATAATAACAACCAAAATGGCTAAATGCCTGTTTTCTTTTGCAACCAAATTGTTCTAAAATAATTCCTACATAAGTGTATTTACAAACACTGGTCATTCAGGATTGTTTCACTCTAATCTGCCCCAAGGGATCTATTAACAAGAACCTGGGTTCATATGTGATCCAAAAAATCCTTTGACTTCCAAGAAGAGTATTTCAGAACTGGCAGGTCAGGTTGAATGGGTGCCAATTCATGTGATGTCAAAGCTGAGGTTCTCCATGAGCTTTGGAAATGTCTGAGTCTTTCAGGCCTTTTCAATCACTGCTGGTCTCTTGAGTGGTGGTCAGGCCAATAAACTCAGCTGAAGCTGTCACCTCAAAATTGGAATTCATGTTATGCTCGAAGGTGCGGTTTTTATTCTGCTCTGGTTCCTCTGTTGTGTCCAGACAGTCTCAGGAGTTACTCTGACATCTCTGCACTCTGGTGTTGTCTCATATCTGCTCCAGCCTGCAGCCAGTCATATCTTCCAGATGGGGACATGCATCAGAGGAGCTGGAAAATGCAGCAGGAGGGAAAATCGTGGACTGGGAAGATGCTGAGCATGTGTCTTCAATAATTTTATTTACTTCGGGAGCTGCAGAAGGAAGAGAAACAGGTACTGGCAAAACTTTTCCTGCTGAGATTTAGTTCAGATTTAACTAGCTCTGCCAGAGGAAGGTCTCCATTATAGGAGGGGATGGATCTGTCTCAAGAAGAGAGGAACTCATACTACAAATTATGTTTATCCCCTGCCATTCTGTAGGTAGATGATTTCAGAGTTAAAGCATAGGCCCTGTGCTATTCCTATCTCTTCCATCAATACAGACAAATACTTTATGACTTTTCCAACACAGAGTTTTGGAAGGGGGGAGGTTCAAGGGCCATCAGAACCACTGCTGAACCTCCTTGGAACTTCATTTCTTCATCAATAACTCACAGAGGATCTTCATTCCTTATTCCAGGCAAGCAGTATTATATCATCAGAGAGATGGCACGAGCAAAGGCCAAAGTCATCATGCTCATAGAGGTGCCATTAACAAGCACAGACACAAAAATCAATGCACTGCACTTCATGCCTTTGACTCCAGATCCACAGTGACCCCGTTATCTGACTCGCCCTTTACAGCCCTCCCTGCTCCCTGCAAGGGGATACAGACACCTCCCAGTACACTGGATACCCCTTCCCATAGCCCTATTCCTGTAAAAGAACTCAAAAAGTAAAGAAACCAAGTTTGTAAACAGCAATGTGTCTGTAAGGTGAGAGGCAAGGAAACAGAGCCTTATTTAAAATTAATGTCAGCCCCAAAGGATGTTTCTCCTGCCTTTGTGGTCCAGGGTTGTGGAGGCAATTCTGTGGCTCCTGTAACCTCATGGAGTCAAAGGGGACAGAACTAGAAGCAGGATTTTGACTTAACAAGGCTTGAGTGTGGGGTTTGTAATTAGAGCAGCTACTGATGCTACTCTGGCTGCAGAAGGTGTCCAAGCTGCCAGCTGAACTCCACCTCCAGTGGGGCCACAGCTTGGTACATGAGACTTGTAGCAGAGCAGAGAGGTGGAAAATAAATAAGATGCATCTGGTAAGGGAGTTTCAGTATTTCCTTCAACCTCATTGTGGATGGACAGGCTTTCATTTTTGGTGGTCATCTAGTTTGGGTCACTGGACCACTGTAAGTCCTCCCATGGTCTGAGTGAGCTCTGGGGTCTGACAGCCTGCAGGACCTGAGTGAATTCCAGTGTGACTCTGTTGCCAACACCACTGGTGGTCACAGATCCCAGCAGGTGTAAAAGGACATAATCCCACTGGCAGCCGGAGTTGAGGCAACCTGTTACTACAGTTGTTCACCTTTAGAGCAAATCACCATCTCCTCCCCATTTTACTTTTCTTCTTTGTCTCCTCTCATGTCAGGAAAAGGGGATGACTTTCATCTTTCCTCCCAGGTTTCACTTTTGCACAGAGTGAAGGGCTCTTCAGATTTATTCTCAATTTTTGGTTATTAGTCTCTTCTGTGTGGGCTGACTGCAAACCATTTGAAGTACCAAGAGATTCACAACCAGCAATGGACAGAAATAAAGTCACCTCCTGGCTTCCACTTTCTGGTGGTATCCACAGTTTGCAAGTGCAGGTGAAGTACTGCTTGATACTGTCTCTCTTTCTCCTGCATTTTCCAAGAGTTTTGATTCTAGTGGACCTTTCAAATGTCCCACTCTTCACCTACAAAGTGTTTGTGTCTTGCTTTGCTCTAAGAATCATGAGCTGCTCAGAAACTCTGCCAAATGGTTTGACACAGATTAGACTTTTCCCTTGGTGTCCAGACTGTCAGCACTGCAAAGCAAAGGGATCATGCGGATTAACAACTCCAGCCCAGATCTGTGGTGGGGGCAGAGATGCCCACAGCTAATGAGGAGGCACAGGGAGAGAAAGGGCAGATGGGAAAGGAGTCATGAGTGTTTGCTTTGGGACATGGAGTTGTGTTTCAGTGTGGATAGGAGAGCAAATGGTCTTGCCTTCTTCATTAAAGGAATACTTCTTAAAGGAAGAGTCCTGAAGAGTCACAGCTTCTTTCCTGCTCCAGGACCCCAGGCACCAGGTTTGGCTGGCCAGTGCATCCCCAGATATGCTGGCATGGAGGTCCTGGAGTGTGCAAGCTGCAGGCAAAGGCAACTTCCCTGGCCAAAAGCACTTCAGAAACCCTCACTCAGAGCAGATGACAGAATATGCTGATGTGGCATTTAGACTCTCTCTGGAGATCTTTCTCAGTGCTGGCTTAGAGAAGAAATTTGGATGCATTAGGGAAACAGGCAGAGAGGCTCTGCCTCAATCCAAACCCATGTTGAGTCAACAGTTCACTATCTCAACTCTGTCAAACAAGCCATCAGGATTACCACCAGAGTCTTGGTAGGCAAAAAAAAGGCTACAGGCACAGAGTGGTCACTGCCCATCCATGCAGACAAACTTTTCCCAGTAATTCCCTCAGCTCAAAACCATGAGGCTCACCCTGGGTGCCCACACCAGCTCCATGCCCACACCCAGTAACTTCTTGGGGAAACCAAGTCAAATCACAGCTCTACCCAACATAAATAAAATAAAAATTTCACTCTGTCCCACCTCAACCTAAAGGTGTAAGCAAGCATATGGTGGTCAGCAAGTCTAGGACAGAAATACAGGAGAACAACTCACCAGGACATCTGCTGCCGTTCCCTACACAAGGTCCCCAGCCCAGTCCTCATCCAGCTGCCTCCACGCCTCTCTGCTTCCCAAACCCATCTTTTGTAATGCAAAATAATAACAGGCCTTGTTCCCTGCCTTGCCTGCTTTTCATCTAAATTAAAACTCAGCTAATCTCATTAATGAGCTCACCCTGGTGCCACCGTGTTCTTTGGATGCCCCCTAACATCATTAGGGACTTATCCAGGGAAACAAAAGGGCATTACTCCATGCAGGGAATGAAGAATTAGTGCAAGGGTGGGGTGTGCTTTGCAATTGTCCCCCCTAATCACTTGTTTGTGTGCAATTAGTGGCTGTAATCTCCATCTCATTGCCACTGCAGCAGTGTGCACGTGTGGGCAGGGTGTCTGCAGAGATGCAGGGATGTGCAGGGGATGGCAGCACCCGGGTCAGCAGTGTACCCAAAAAGGTGAAGTGTGCCCAGATGACAGGAAAGTGGAGCAAAGAGGTCTCAGAGTGGGAACAAACCAAAATATTTAGGCCTTTCTTCAGCTAGGGTGTCAATTGGTGACAGAGCACAGCTGAGAAGGAGGTTGTTGGTGTAGGAAGACACCAAACAGAGTTTCAGTCCATCCTCCCAAGGGATACACCGGGGTACAGGTGTGGAGGGCCACAAGGCATTCAAAAAGAGGAGGAGATGGGATTTCTTTATGCCCCTGTCCTCTTAAGAAAAAAAAAAACCAAAAACTGTGTGTGGATATCAAATACCAAGGAAGAGGAGGAAAAACAGTCAAAGAAGGAAAATTCTCTATCCTGATATGTCATTGAGCTTCCCACCTTAATACAGTTTGACAAACACTTCCATACTCTTTCAGATAATTTGAGAAAGGAAATTTCTTCATATCTCACCAGATTTGGACCAATGCAGATAAAAATATTTTTCTCTTTCAGGCTCTCCTCCTGAGACACCTCCTGAAGGGTATTACAACTGTTGACCTCAAAGGTTCTTGTGGTGTGTCCTTGGGGCAAAGAAGAGGGAAGAGGTCATGTTTTCTGCTGTTGGGATCAAGCCTGCAGAGGTGAGGTGTCCCAGCACTGATCCACTGAAAACCATCTCCTTGTTTCCAACCTGATCTTCCCAGCACCACACATATTGTATTTTTATTATTATTTTATGGTCTGATCCCAGGACTGGAGTGTATTTGTTGCTCAGTAGGGCTGCCACCAACAAATGCTTCAGTATTACTATTGCTTCATCTCAGAAGTGCAGCTCTGCAGTTCTGGAGTGTTTTCCATGGAATTCCTGGGTCTGATCTGCCAGGGCTCTGGGATGAGGGGAGTGTGTGATGCTTTGGTTGAGATCAGAACCTCAGCAGCACTTTGTGTATTGATTAACTGAGGGAATTGCCTTGACTTGGCTTCACAGCCCATTGCAGAAGAGTTTCTACACTACGGTCTCATGCAGGTTTGCAAATTTGGGGTAGCAGTGATCAAAGCAAGCTTATTTTACCCAAAATTTTAAATGGAAGATCCCCAACACCACTTTCATTAAAATAAAACATGGCTTTATCATTTTGGGGTGTTTTAATCCCTGGGACTGTTTCCTCTGGGGTTGTTGATGGCATAAGAAACCTTCAGGGGTTTTCAGTGCAGTTATTTATGTGGGTACACCTTGCAGTAGTTTGTTAGTCAATGCTCAGCTCTTCCAATGGTTTCTTTTATATTCTAAAACAATATGAAGATGTAAACTTTTCAAGAATTCCAAATCAGCCTTATTATAGTACAATGCTTAAGAGGTTTTTTTTAGTATTTTTCTGAGAGTTCATGCTGCCTTGTGAATCCAACTGAGAACAGATTTGAAAAAAAAAAACCATAATAAAACACCTAAAATCACTGCCTTCTTTCTCAGGTTTCCACTCGTGCAGGCAGATTCACAAACAACCAAACCAGAATTTGGCACTACAGAGCTGGCAGAGATTTTGGAGGGGAAAGGCAAGAGGGAAGACAAGAGTGTTAGAGAGAAAAATGGGTTTGTCTGCAGTGGGGTGGGATGGACACAGCAGCATTTGAGTAAATGTTGAGCCACCAAACAAGGTGTAAATTGAAGGCAGCTCTGCTAATATCAAACCTGCTCCACATGGAGAACTGTGGGGTGTATGGAATGTGAGGGACCACTTTAGGCTGTGTTTACAGGGCTGAGGATCAGTAGGGTGTGTGATTGTACAGAGCACAGCTCAGACACTCTGTACACAACGAGCTTGAGAATATTTTCTAAGCTAAATTATGCTGTCCCTTTTCAGCTCCTCTCTAAGTGCCCCCTCCTTCCTGAGACAACGCATTAAAGCATGGGAAAAGTGATACTTAACATTGAAATTCATCATTAATTCCTCTGTCTTTTATTGTTGTAACATTAGCCATAATGAACTCCTCTTGCACTGATGTCGATTTGGTGTGTCACTTTCCCTAGAAGTGCTTCATAACTTAGCATTAATTAATGGTGACTTCTTGCAAATTGTGTTACAGAGCTGATAGCACTTCTGGGTAACTAAGTGTCACCAACTGCAGCCATCAAACCTGCCGTGGTAGCCAGGCGTCGGGCAGGATTAATTGCTGTATCACACAGAGACATCACCTTTGGATCTTCCTGGGAAAGGAGGGAAAGTTCATGGCTTGGGAATTTAACTTGGTTCAATTCTCTGCTTTGCAATTGACCTCCAGCATAGCCTTGGGCAAATCAATTAAGACATTTGCACCATTCTGTGCTGCCCCAACCGGGGGCTGCGCGAAGATAGGGCAGGTGGAAATCCCAGGGGTTGGGTGAACACTTCATGATGTCTGCAAAGTTCCTCCCAGTTTGAAAAGTCCTGCAGACATCAAGGTGTCTCCACTTCATGGACCTTTCACTTTCAAAGGATCTGCCCACCTTGGCTCACTCAGACTTCGTCATGTCATGTCTTTCTCCCAAATCCAGCTGGGTGCAAGTCCTCCACTGGCAGCTTGGTCAGGGGAGTTTGCCCTGAAGTTACATGACAAAACCAGCAGGATTTTACTCCAGAAGACATAAAGTGACATTTGACTGGTTATTGAAGGATCCTGAAGGAAAAATCTCATTTGTAAACATCTACAGTTTTGATATCAAGGGTTTAAGGCTTGGGCCACAGGTGGAGACACCCACATTTAGTGTCTCTGTGTGAGCTGCCTTTGAGCTTTGTTTGAGCTTGTGGGGTGGAGATCTGGTTGATGCAGTGCATGGTCTGACTGTACAATAACTTGCCTAAGACTAAAAAATAAAATAAGAGAACAAGTTTCATCATCAATAAGAAAGCCACTAAGAGAAAAAAAAAGTTTAATTCATTAGAAGTCATTGTTTATCAGATTGAACTGGACCAGGGCTCCAGTCCCAATTTTAACACTGCTTAAAATATAATATAATGCTAAACAGATTTGTTTTCCTTGGAGAAGAGACTCAACCACCTTCTTCATAGATATTAAAAATGCAGAGAGAGGCTGGTGTTTAATGAGTTCACTTGCAAGGTACTAAAACCACCTGTCAGGACCTTCAGATGTGCTCCTAGGCCTTAATTAAGAGCTGTTCTTGGTTTAATTTCATTCCTTCTCTCCCCAGCCCCACCTACCTCCTTCCCCCCTTTCTGGTTTGCGTTGTTTCAGAAGACAGAAACCAGCCCCAGAGAGACACCTTCCAAAGTCAATCAAAAATTAATTTCAGGTGGCAGCCAAGTCACAACTTCTCATTTATTCATCAAACTCCAGTGACTTCCCAATCTCCTTATCACAGAATCATTCAGCTTGGAAAAGACCTCTAGGATCATCAAGTCCAACCATCATTTTCCTGCTGAACAATTCCAGCTTTTCCAGCTCCTCCTGTTTGTTGCCCATCAGTGGGACAAAAGCAGCCAGCCAAGCATGCAAATCAGATTAACGATTTGCACCTTTGTGAAAGGGATTAGCTGCTCTGCCTGGTGCGGATGCTCTAAGAAATCAATCTGCATCTGTCAAAATCTCTAACCTTACTTGTGTCCCTGACTCCATACTTGGGTTGGTTAAGATAATAATAATAATTAATTAACAGGCTGCTTTAGATTGCATCTTCTCCTGTATGGGATTAATCTTGTATTTCCTTAGGGAGCTGATTTTCCAGGCTGGCTGTGAATTTATTCTTTCTGCTCTAATACATGATGGTGTTTGCATGCTTTCAGGGTCACAGCTACAGCAGGGAAAGCATTGGAGTTAAAGCAGTGGAGCCAGTTTAGGATTGTGTCCAAATCCCATAAATGCCACATGTGACTTCAGATAAGTCACTTAATCACCCTTTCTCACACCCTATATTTACCAGATCAGCCAAGGCAAGCGGATTTGCAAGGATGATTCATCCCAAAAAGGGCCAAGGGACATCATTTCTATTCCTGACTCCACTCTGAAACTTCAGTAAAGTCACTTTTCTCACACCATCCCGACTTCCCAGCTGCAGAGGGAGGGCAGCATCTGCTCGGCTCTGAAACCTGAGTGACAGCCCTCAGCCAGCCCTGTCACAGACATTCCCAGCCTTCAGCATCCTTTGGAGAGAAGGTCAGCTTTGTGGATGGTGTCTTTTTGGTCGGGTATCATGCTTCTGATTTCAAAGGGGGAGGTGTCACCTGAGGTAACAGCTCTAAATTATCACTTCCCCTGAGTAACGATTAGGTCTGAATTAAGACTTTTGTACTAAAAGTAGTGACAAGGCTGAACTTCCCCTACAAAGTGGAAACAAACTCTTCGTGGAGCAACTATCTCCTGCACATTGTGAGGAGGAAGGGATGAATATACACAAGACAAGGACCTCATTAATGGAAGTATTTGGGCAAAACAACCAACTTGGCAGTACCAGTGAGCTCTCCCCCTTTTTGCTTCACTATCAACCTTGGCAGACCAGTCCCCCTAAAAGCAAGAGAGCAGCCCTGCTTGAAAGGTGCAATCTCCTTTCTGTTGATGTGACAACCAGTTTAAGGCCAGCAAATGTCATTTTCCACACCGTAGCATCCCATACCTTGCAAAGCTTTCCCTCCTGGACCTTCTGCATTTCCATTCCACCCCATGAAGAGAGGGGTGGCAGAGAGATGCTGATCAGCCTCTTTAGGAATACTCTGGGCATAATTGGTCTTGATGGTGGGGTCTGGAGCTCATTGCCATCAAATTTACCCCATGTCTGCTTTAGAAGCACTTTGGACGAGAGAACTCTGCATCCCATTGGATGGGCACAAACAAAACCAGCAAGTTTTCCTTTCCAGTGTGTACATAATACTTGCATTAAAGGTTAATTTTCTGTGTATTTAAGCTTTCAGCCTCTTCAGTCAAGGTCTCAGCTACAGTGCTGAGTTCCTAAAATTACTTGAGTGCTCCCAAATCATCAGTTTTCTCTTTTTCCATGACAGCCTCCCCCAGAGGAAGAGTTGTTCCCAGCATCCCTCACACCAGGGAGGGAATATGGGGAAATTCAGATCCATGATGCTGCTCTGCCATGCAAACAACACCCACCACCTCCTGTCTCAGTCAGACTATTGGTGACTTTATGTCCTCTGTTTCCTCTCAGAAGGTCCAGGCAATGTTGCAATTCAAGCAGTTGTTCCATCATCACAATCCTGACTTGTCTGGCCTTGAATCTGTCTGCATGACAAGGACGAGAACACCTTCTTCACACCCCAGAATGGTCATGTCAGTGAATTTGCTTCTTGGCACACACTTGTAGCTCCTAAAATGTGTACTCACCTTCATCTGCAGACACAGAGTGAACCTGTGAGAAGGAGCAGCAAGACATGGTTGGGATGGGGTGGAAACGCTGCAAGAAAAGGAGCAGAGCAGGATTTGTGATGAGCTTGTCAGACAAAATTGTGGCTTGGGTCAGACATCAGGGAAGACCAAAGTCCTGAGGGAAGTCCTGGGTGTACTCACACATCAGGACCAGCAGACCCTGGGACTACTTAGGTCTTGTCAGGAAAGGAATGACATCTCCCTTTGAGCAGATGTCCATCCCTGGAGCTCTGGTGACAGCCCATCCCTGTCCATCCACTCAGCAGTTTGTTTTTGTGACAGCTGACACAGTGATTGCTCAGTATGAACTGCAATTACAGCCCAAGCACAATGAATCCAAACTTATCAAACAGGAGGCTTTAAATAACCAAAAATTCTGCTCAGAGGGATGAGCCTCCTCCTGGGACAAAAAAGCTCCAGGGGAGACATAGCTCTCTTCCAAAAGGGATGTGTGCCCAGACAACAGCAGGGCTGGGCTTTGTAGGGGAGGGTGCTCAGGTGTTAAACAGAGAGGGTATTTTTACTTGTTCCTCTGCCAAACACTGAGGGCAACAGGGGTGCCCCTGGACTGGTGCCATCCCATTCAAGAACCCCACAGGTAAACAGAGAAGGTCTCCCCCACACTGAGGGAATCAGATGCTATAACCTATAATGGGAACTGGAAGAAAATTCGATTAAAAAAATTAAAATATATTACAAATATTGTATTTATAATTTTTTTTCAAGTGTGTGAAATCTCTCATTTTGGTGGTGCACCTTTTAGCTTTTAATCCTACAAAATCTCCAGTCTCAAATACATACAAGGGTCACCTTTCAGCCCCCTCCCTGCCAGCTCTCACTGCAGGCCACAGGAGTGAGGGAATTGCAATCCTGCAAAGCCAAGAGTCCAAGGATGCCCCACAGAGACACCCCAGAAGGCTCCCATATGGCTGAATAAGCTGCTGGAACTGATTTCCTGGCAGCAGGCGTGGTGCACAGTTGGAACAAACCTGTCCCAAAACATCTCACCTCCCTTCTGCGTGCCAAGCACAGCTGAGCCACGGTCCTGCTGCGGAGCAGCCCGGGAGCAGCGGATGCCAGAGTTGGAGCCCATCAAGAGACTTGGAGCTGAACTGTGAACTGCTTTGCCTGCACACAGGTCGATTCTGCAGCAGACAGGGAGCCTTCTTGTACGGGGAAGACTTTCCAGAGCACAGGACAGTGTGAGCATTGTAAGGTCCTCCCTTGGGCAACCCAGTGAAAAGGAGATGGATCCAAGTTGCCAAATTCACTATCTTGTGCCCTTGAAGACACAAACTGTACTTTTGGGCAGTAATTTTTGCTGTCCCAGACCTCAAGGCCTGAGTTTGCACCCCTTGAAGAAGCAGTGAGTCTACTCATTGAACAGAACAAGAGTGGCAGGTCATTGTCCCTCCTCTCTTGCATCCTGGTGTAGCCCCATATCACACATAGGCTGGGGTTGGAGGACAACAGAGGCACTGAACATGGAGAAAGAGGCTGGATTTGCAACCTCTGAGTAGTTTCATCCTGTTTATCCCTCACCTCACCAGACTACTGACCCTTGTCTCTCTGTGTCTTCTCATAGGGCCACCTGCAGTTCAGTCCCTACCCTTGGATGCTGTTGATGATCATGGAGGAGATGGAAAATGCCTGACCTCTTTGGAGCCCCTGCACAGCCTCCAGCATGCCTGACACTGCTTCACCCTCTTCCTCTTTACTTCCCTCTTTACTGAAAATATAATTCCCAAGACAAAAATTGCCAGACAGCAGGTACAGAAGAAGGTTTTGTTCTTTGACAACAACTCTTTAAATTCACCTCCCTCAACAACTCTTTTCAGTGGCTTTAACTGGCCAGACACATTTTAACCCCCTTCTTGTAGCCTGCAAAGTCCACTGCTTTGATTTGTCCCACGGGGTGGGATTTATCTCACCTGATGTTTGATGTGCACCACGTTGATCGTCTGCAGCCAAACTGGTCACCTTCAGACACCTTTAGAGTCTGCAGAGAGAAATAAGCCCTGCCAGGACATGAGTCATCTGACCTATTTGAGATGTCTGCTTTGGAACAAGATTAATCACGCCCTGGAAGCACCTGTTTTGCTCCCACTAAAGCAGGAGTCTAGACAACCAGCTCGGATGAATTCAACCCCAGCGTCTCTTTAGGCGCTCATCTCCCCAGGATCATCAGCTCTAATGAGCCCTCCAGCAATTTTGTCAGTCCTGCTTTGGCTGAGCTGTACTTTGGCCCATGCTGTGTGATGACAGCTAATGATGAGCAGTGTGACCTAATGAGAGCAAGGGCTGCTGTTGTCTCCTGAAAAGAGAGTTCTGCCCTTCAGAGGAGGTGGGAGAAGGTGTGTAAAGGTACCAGACTGGGCAGCCACACTCGGGTTCTGGACGTGGGTAGATTTGGGGGTATTTTTATACTGCCCAGATGGTGAGGATCCTGCTCAAACAGTGCAGAAGAGATACCAGAGAGCATAAGTAACTTAAGGATATGTTCAAACTGCAAAATGCTGAGCATTCTGCTTGTGCTCGGTCTGCTTTTCCTGACAATGCTGGCTCAGCCTTCCAAAGTCAAGGCTCAAACTGGGAAGCAGGAAGAAATCCAGAGTCCCAGAGCTGGGGAACATCTCAGAGTGTTCAGTGTCCCAGCCATGAAGCATCGCAGGCCACAAACACCTACACAGACAACCTTTGGAAGGAGCTGCGGGTGTGAAAGGGGCTCAAGTGTTGGAAGCAAAGTGCCAGGTGTTCCAGCCAGGATCCTGGTGTGGATGGAGCAGAGAACTGGACACCACAGCACACCACTGGGATCTCCAGACATGCAGGTGAAGAACTGCAGCCAATACATGTGCCAATGGACTGGACTGAGACTTGCCCACTGTGCCCACACCTAATAAATACATCCAGGGCTCAATACAAAGGCCTGGGACCCACAAAAAGCTCGTGTACACCCATTGCTTGGTGTGTTTCCAGAGCTCAGGCACCATTTGTGTCTAAATGCAAGTCCTTAACAGTGCTGAGCCTGAGCTTGCAAAAGGGCTTTGACCTCCACTTAATTAATAGAGAAGACATATTCTTGATGTATGACTTGCTGTTAGCATCCCTGGTTTGATACAAGTTAATTTAACTAGAGCAGGATCTGTGCTGGAAGCAGGATCATGGGATTTGGCACTGGGGCAGTTCCAGGTTTCATTATGCCATTGATTAATGACTATCACGGAATCACAGAATGGTTTGGATTTGAAGGCACCTTAAAGATCACCTTGTTCCAACCCCCTGCCCTGGGCAGGGACACCTTCCACTATCCCAGGTTGCTCCAAGCCCTGTCCATCCTGGCCTTGGACGCTTCCAGGGATGGGGCAGCCACAGTTTCTCTAGGCAATCTGTGCCAGGGCCTCACTACCCTCACAATCAAAAAATACTTCCTAATATCTGATTTAATCTGCCCTCTGTCATTTTGAAGCCATTCTTCCTTGCCCTCTCACTTCATGCCCTTGTCCAAAGTCCCTCTCCAGCTCCGTTGGAGCCCCTTTGGGCACTGGAAGGGGCTCTAAGGTCTCCCTGGAGCCTTCTCTTCTCCAGACCGAACAGCCCCATCTCAGCCTTGCCCAATTTAAAACCACAGGGAGAGTCTGAGCCCAGCTAAGTCTGTACTTTGTGGTTTTGACAGTCCAAAACTCACAGCCATTCCCACCTCTGTCACAAAGATGAGATCCTTACCCTGTCAGTGGAGCACAAGCTGTGTAAAATGTCACCTTCTATTTGTCTTGCAACCAGCCCCAAACAAGGCAGTGGAGGAAACACAGGGAGAACTGAACTACCTCTCTCCTGGCACTCGAGGCCGTTGCTTCCTGGAGAGGAAAGGAATTTCCCTGAAGTGCCTGGCAGAGGTTTGTTCTCTGCTTGCAAAAGCAAAGCCGTGTTTAACATCAGATGAAATCACTGAGCAGGAGCACAGGAGTGGGGCCAAGGGTGAGATGATGTTTTGTGATACAGTTAAGGCTCGCAGCAATCTCAGTGTTTTGGGAACAGATAATATGAGGCAGGAAGTCTCCCATACACTTTTCTTTTCAAGCATCACCGTTCTTAGAAGAGTCACTAATCCATTAAAAAAATATATATATTTACACAGCAGGAGATGAAGAAAGGCTTGAGTCTCTCTGTCTCTCTGTCCCAGAACTTGGCTGAAGTTTCAGTACAGACCCCAATGAAAGCAAACCAGTGCTTGTGATTGTCTGAATCTTTCTCAGGAGCAATAAAATCCAAGCTAAATCAGCCAACTTGCAGCTATGTTAGTCCCTTATTTGGTTTGCATCTCTTGTCTCAGGCAGAAATGAATGTGGAAGTGCAGGGAAAATATGGAAGAAAAGGAGGAAGAGGGTTCAGATTGGAAGAGAGACAGTAAATATTGTGGCTACAGGCAAGGTCTGAACCAGAACACTCTGTACTGAGCACGAGGGACCACACTGTCCATCCAAGGGGTGCAGTGATTTATTCACTCCTGAGAAAGCTACAGAGGGGAGGAAGGAAAGAAGGAAGGATGTTTATCACCAGAACACAATCCAGGACAGACCAGTATTTCTGAGATACTTTCTTCACCCAAAAAGGCCTTCAATACATCTGTTCTCTGCTTTATTTTCCCCACGTTTATCAGAGGACTCCAAGCAAGACACCTTGAGGAGAGTGACAGAGCAAAGGTATGCAAAGGAGGAAGCATTTGAAGCTATTTTTCCACTGGGAATATCTTTAAAGTTGAAAATCTGCACTGACCAACATTCCATCCTCTCAAGACTCCATCCACACCCACATTTTCACTGGGAGGTGCAAATTCCCTCTGTTGTGCTGACATGCAGGATGCTGTCTGACATCAGCCTCTGTAAGCAGTGCCCCTCAGAGCCCCTTGAAGTGATTTGCCTGAACCCCAGTGAAACTGGGCAATGAGTCATTTCACCTCTATCTTATTTCTCCAATATCCAATATCACCCCTCGCATTTATTCCTACATTTCTGTGCTTTTTGTGCCAGCTGAGGTGTTGCCCCTGCCTTGGGGGTTTCTGGGAGAAATCCCAGAAATTTCTCCCAGATCAGGCTGTAGATGCTGTTTGCTAGCTCTGAGCCTCTGCAAGAAGCTGTGAATCCGTGGCTGGGGCCAGCAGCACCCAGGTACATGAAAATCCACCCTGCAGCACCGTCCTCCTCCTCCACAGCCACCCTGGGCAGGAATTCCAGCTACATTAATTAGTTGCTGTTTGCACTCCCCAGGTCTCGCGCTATCACCGGAATACTCATCTAAATCTGGTGGCCAAACAAATTAAAACTAATGAGGCCATTAGGGTCATATTAACATAGAAGGAATATGGGAGGGCTTCTGGAGGAGATTTCATTGCCAGACCAGGCACGTGCCGTGCTGCGTGCCGCCGGCAGACCCTGATCTCCAAACAGGCTCGGAGAGAACAGGAGCAGATGAAATAGATGCAGGGATGATCCAGTACCAAATCTGGGATGTGGCAGGATGTGGCAGCAGTTCCCTGCTGCCTCCTGGGGAGTTTGATAATGGCAAACACGGTGGGAACAGCAGGCTTGGATGAAGGATGAGAGGCGAGGCTTCGAATGGATGGGTAGAATTTGGCACACAACTCCAAGGATTCTTGTCTCAGCTCCCTACATGAGCCACTTGACCTCTGCTGGTAAATGAGCCTGGTGCTTCAACAGAGACTTCAGAAAGGTCATCTGACTAATTCCCATGCAGGTGGCTCTGCAGCCAGGAAGCCAAAGAAGCAGAGGGAATGGGATGTGAAGCCAGATGCATCCTCTCTCTCCCCTATGCCTTTGGCTACAGACAGGCTTCCATGGCATTTCTGCTGGTCTGGGAGCCCACCTGGGTGGAGGCTGTTGGAAGAGCCAAAATGGATGGGAAGATAAGCAGTCCTAGAAGAAATCCAACTGACACGGAAATGAGGATGGTTCCTCTAAGGGAAAAGAGCCCAGAACAGGACATTTATCCATACTGGGATCCACCCTGTCCTGCAGGCACTCACCTGTGGGAAGTGCCAGTCCCCATGTCTCCTTGAAAAGGGGGGAGAAAATCCCATACTACCCCTCTGAGAAAGAACCAGGGCATTCCTGCTCCTCCTCTGCCTTTGAAACACAGATGATGGGTATCATGAGGGCAGATGGCACCTCAAAGGGTCACAAACAAAGGTTATCTGAGCGGAAGGGGCATCTCAGGACACAAAAGTGTTTCAGAGCCTTGATAAGAACCTCCAGACATCTCCTCAGTAGGTACTCTGTCCTTCCCTGATCCTCCTCTCTCAGGCACAAGAGGGGCAACTGCTTGGGGGAGGACAGACAAAGGTTTTTGGGGGAAGCTAGAATCTTCAGCAGGGTTCAGAGAACAAGAAAAATGTTTTGGTTAATACCTGTAAACTTGGCTGTTGTTCCCTGAGGTTTATTTATTTTATGTTTTTATTTTGCAATGAATATCTTTCCTGCTGTAGAGGTAGCACTGAGAAGAGATTATTTGCCATTCAAGCTGGTAATATACCCAACACTACAGTGTCATTTCTGTTTTCTTGGATGGATGAGGGTCACTTTTAGGACCCCTTTTTGTAGGAATGAACACTTCAACGAAAATTGTAAAATGTATTTCCCATAAGCATTTATGCTAATGAAGAGAGCATTTACAGAAATCTCAAAGAAAGAGCACTGTATCATCCCTGTTTGTCTTGTTTCCTGGTGATCATCCAAGACTGAGATAGTGCTTATGTTTCTTTGCAGGGTTAGAAGGTCTTAGAAGCATCTCCAGAGGTTCTTCTGCTTTCACAACAGCACTTGAAATCTGTGTAACAGCCAATAAATAGCACTGATATTTTATGGCAATAACATCACAGATAACCAGGGTGTCTGGATGGCTCAGGTGATGGTAACTTGGTCACAAAGCCTTTCACCCATGTGCTACCAGCCCAGACTTGGCTTCAGGTGGCATCAAGAGAAAGTCATTGCCACCTCATGGTACAAGAGTGACATTTTATGGGACACTAACCAGCTCTTAGGGTTCTCAGTGAATAAGTCAGTGATATGACAGGCAACTGGGAATGAAATCTTATCTCACTACCAGAGGTGGTTTGTTGCTTTAACTGAACATTGAGGTTTAAGGATGAGCTGATACCAAGAGGAGAATTTGTGACATTCTTTCCAGAGACACAGCACGGAATACAGCGCCTACATAGCCTGAATACGTGTCCTTCACAGAACCATGGAATGGTTTGGGTTGGAAGAGACCTTAAAGATCATCTAGTTCCAAACCCCTGCCATGGGCAGGGATGCCAACAAGGAGGGTCACTTTGAGAGGACCAAAGCCAGCTTCCCCCAACCACCACCAGGAGACACCTTTCCAGGCCTTTAATTGATATAAAAACAACACAGAGTTTAGAGAATCTGTGAGTGACACCAATCCCTCCATGGGCTCCTCCACCACACAGAACAAGCCCCACGTGCCCTCAGCCTGGTGCATGGCAGAGCTGTGGGGAGGGTTCCACGCCTGCCTGATCACCCTGCCCTGGGTCCCTGACAACTCTGAGCAAAGAGGAGGAAGAGAAAAGAAATGCCATGGTGGGAGAGAGAGTTAACTTTTAGGCTGCGTAAGGAATAACCGAGCTGGATGTCATTGTGCTGCAGAAGTGACCTACTTTCTCTTTATCTGGCTTATCTCTGTTTGCATTGGTTTATTGATGGCAGGAGATACTGCTAAGTGAGTGGTGCTTCCAGAATACAAATGAAGGTCGAATGCAGCCCTCCTGCCCAGGGAAAACTCTGGCAGGGACCAGGAGCAGTGCCTCCACCCAGCTCCTGGCAATTAGCAGGCAGAACTAATGCAAGGAGGTGATGGGCTCTGAGGCAGTGACCACTGCAGTGTTACTGCTGTGCCTTCTAATGAGCAGGCAGAAATTAGGCAACAAACCCTGCAGGCAGATTGTGAAAGGAGGAAATGCTGGTTTAGTCCCACAGAAAGTCTGGTCTGGCTGGAGTCGAGATTTCCTGGGTCATTCCTTGAATTTCATCAGGCTGGGAGAGCATGGGGAGGGAAGATAGCTCCGAGCTGCAAGTGAAATATCATATTCTCCTCTCTAGGAGGGACAGTGAGCTGGACAACACCTGCATGTTCCTGTCTCTCATTTTCTGGCCGCAGCTATGTTAGCCCAGGGTTGCCCATGTGGGCAGGAGGTTGTGCTTCTGGTGTGCTCTTCATGCCTCTGCAAAAGCATCCACCTCTGAGGTTAAACCTCTAAAAACACATGAAGCAGGACCATGGAAAGAGCTGCTGGCACAGCCTCTGGCACAGCTTTGGCCAATGCCACCTACACCCTGACAGCAGTGCCCTGGCAGGGTTGAGGAGATGACATGGACACTGCCTGAGCCCATCAGGCCATGTGGTGGAAAACAGAAGAAGGAGATTTGTGGACATAAATAACTGTACTACATCACCTCAGCTTCAGAACATGTGCCCTGTTGTGTTTCATTACACACAGCTATGAAAAGTTTCTTTAGCCACTTCACAAAGTTTCTTTAGCCCACAAGTAAAGTATATGGACTGTAACACTCTTGGTGCCACAACTCTCAGCATCCTTTTGCCTTTCTACAGGGACTGAATCCTTTTTCCAAGGCAAATCAGACTGGGGAGCAACCACTGAGACCAGGGGGCAGTCCCACTTTCCCCCCCTCCACACCTGGCCTCAATCTCTCTCACATACCAAGCTGGCTCCCCAATTTCCAGGTTCCTGCTTCCCACATGCACAGGGCTGGTGCCAGACTTGGAAAAAATCTCATCTTCTCCTCTCCTCCTGCCTTTACCCTTGCCTGCCACACCTGTATTTGCTAATCAGCTCACAGCATGCTCAGTAATTGCCCACGAGAAAACACGGGTGCAGATGTGGTGGGGAGAAGGGAGCACGCACAAAATGAGATTCTTGTTTTCCAAACAGACACCAAAATTTAATTACAGCCTCAATAAATGGTTATTAAAACCCTCTTCGCTTTGTTGTTGTTGTTCCCCCCATTGTCTCCCGGCCCTGCATTATTGAATCATCAGCTCCTGCTGTCTTGTTTGGATGCTTTGAGGAAAAGAGACAATGCAGGAAGCTGCAAACACCGTTTGGACCCACACAGTGTCTTTCCTCTCTCTCCTCCCTTTTCTTTCACCATAAATTTTCCCTCTTCCTTTGATAAAAAGAAGCAGCAGAGAGTGGTCACCCATATTTTCTGTCTGTTTTGACTCCCAGTCAAGCACAAATTCCCACTCCTAGGCACAGGGAACAGAGAGGAGGATGAAAAAAGGAATTTGCTGCTGTCTGTAGGGCAGTGTGTCCCTGTGAGGTGTGCTGGAGCCCAAAAGAGAGCAGCACCTGCTGCAGCTCTCCACGATGGGCAGATATCCTCACCCCCTGCCAAGACTGCAGCTCCCCAGGTGTCTGCATCCTAAGGGAATTTCTTCTTGCCTGAAGACAAGGGAGCGCGTTCCTGCTTTGGGCTTGTGCAGTGTCTGTTCTCATGAGGTCCTGCTCTTTTAGGTGACCACAATGACCTCATGAGCCATGGGAGATACCCTGTGGAAAGGTCTGGATGTCCCTTTTCCTACAGCCCTGATAACCCTGAGGTGATTAAGCACTCCTGGCTATTTGAAGGAACACCTTACAGCTTCCCTAGGGATTTGTGCTTGTTTTACCCTCAGGGTATGAGTAAGGATTGACATCCCCACTGCACTTCCTTCAGGGAAAGAAGGACATAAAGCTTTTCCTAAAGCTGGAAGCTGGTGCCTGGAATTGGTCCCTGGGAGGATTCTTTGCTGACTCCACCATCCCAGCTTCCCAAGGATATGGAGAGGTTGTAAGCTGTGTCTCCAGAAGGTCCCTGTACCTTTCCCGCCCCAATGTCCCTGCACAGTTCCCAGTTCTCCCTGCTCCTGCCTTCCCAGCAGCTCCATGTGCTCAGTGCCCTGGGCACTGCACACAGGTAATTTTCCAGGGAATTGTCAGGACTCCTGGGATTGCTGGATAAAAGACCAGCTGCATAGACATCCCCTGCCACCAAATATCCAAATTGGGGTGACAGTGCTCTAATTATTTTATCATCATGATACAGGGGAGACAACTCACGAGAATGGGAGCTTTCCTTCCTCCGCCTTCCTGCAACACTCCTGCTCCAGCCAGAGCACCCCTCCTGGGCTCCAAAAGGTCCAAAGCTGTACTTAAAAGGTGGGATTTACACCCTGTCCATGTCCAGCTTCCCTGTGAGGCTGCTCAGGGCAGAGGGCACTAAAAAAGCTTTGCTACTACACCAGCATTCATTAGCACACCACGTTAGCCCTGGGCATGCATAAAAATGTTAATCAAATCTTTCCCCCTTCCCTCCTCCCAGCTTTAATCCCTCTATCAGGATCCCTAAAGGTTTGACATATGCACCCCAAGCCTGCTCACAGAGCTTGGTGCTATCTCTGCCTCCATCAGGAGGAACCAGCCGGTGTCTAAGCTCCCCTGCTGTCTGCCTGGTTTTCATACTTGATTCCATCTCCTTCCTGCATAATCCCTGCTTGTAATTACAAATGTCAGGCGTGGGGGGCCAGGGGGGCCGTCTATGGAGAAAACAACCAGGCCTGTTTGCTGACCAGAGCAACCAGAGAAGGCTCCAGCTATTTGCCAGCTCCATTGCATAAATCCAAAGGGCCTAAAATTGTGTATTTACACGGCTCCTTAACTCCCTTCTTGTCAAGGGCAGCCTTCCCACCCCAGATTGTAATAAAAAGGTGTTTATTTGCAGAAGCCCTGAAGCCTGGTTTGTCTGTCACATGGGTGGCAGATTTATCTACATCCTGTTCATCCCTTGGAGACAAAGAAAAACACATGGGGGAGAATCCTGAGGGTGGGCAAGGAGACCTGAATTCAGGTACACCCTCCAGAGAACAGTTTACCATACAGAAATGTACAGGCAGTGCTGGAGAAGATTTAATGTGGTTGAGAAAATCCTGGAGGAGTGGGAGGGAAAGACCTTGGCATAATTAGAAGATGGCCCCTCAAAACATGAAGTGAGGCAGGACCACCCCAAGAGATGCTCCAGCTCCCCAAAGCCTTGTCTTGAATTCACTTCCAGGAGGAGGTACCTTCTCCTCTCACTGGCCTTTTCAGACCATGGCAGTGTTAGCTCCAGAGGTTTTCCCAGTTACAAACCCACCAGCCAGGACTTTTGCCATGTCAGTGACCCCCGCAGACCATGACAGGCCCAGTTTTGTAGCAGGTTGCATGGAGATACCCCAGAACCCATTCCCCCATCACACATTCCCATAGTTCCTGCCTTTCCCCAGCTCCACACACTCTCATGCTGAGACCCAAGTTATGTGCTCGTACCTTCTTTCCCCATCTTGATACCAGACACCCCTTAAGATGGACCCCAGCACCTTCCCAGCCCTGTTTTCCCAGGTGTGCCTTCACTTAGCTCTGCCTTGGCATCCAGACAGAAGACAATCATGGAATCATGTAGGTTGGAAAAGCTCCCCAAGATCATTGAGTCCAACCATTAACCCAGCACTGCCAAGGCCACCACTAAACCATCCCCACCACCTCCAGAGGTGGTGACTCCATCACTGCCCTGGGCAGCTGTGCCAGGGCTGCACAACCCTGGTGGTGAAAATCATTTGACACAGGGGAAAAGATTCATCTGGGTGCCTTCAGTGAGGACAGCAGTATTTGGGCAGTGGTTGCCAGGAACCAAACTGGGACTGGGTGTGGTACTAAGCACCAGCCACCGTGTCCACTCTATTTCATTGTTCAAGAAAATACCAAGTGTGAGTCAGATTGGTCAGTTTGCCCTCAAGGCTGAAAAGGACAAATCTCTGGCCCATTTTATTTACCAGCACAAACAAAGCCTTTGATCCCTCAGAGTCCCTGGAGAAGCTGCCTGTGCAGAATTCACAGGACAAGTTGTCTCATCCTAAAACAAACACCTACTTGTGGCCCAGTGACTCAACCCCCTGTCCTGATGACAATGTTAATTAGATTCCTGTTGTCTACAGGTGCCAGCTCACCAGCCACCCACACTGGAGACACTCCAAGAGATGAATCCCACCTGAGCTCTCCGTTCAAAGGTCCAATTCTGCATCATGTGGCATGGAATGCACCAGAATCCATCCCTCCATCACCCAACCCCCCTGACCTTCCCCACATCCTTCCCTCCCCCTGTCCGCCCTGGCTTCTCAAATCTTTCCTCCTGACTGTGCTGAAGAAAAATTCCTTCTGCTTTTGGAAGGGTCACTGTGAGCAGCAGGGAGGTGACAGCAGCACTCTGAGCAGTCACCAGAGATGTTTCCCAAGCATTCACATCCCCTTCCTCTCTCCCTTTCTCCAGAAGTTCCAGTCCTTTATCACACTCATTTCCACCCAACTGTTTATTGTGCAATAACTCATTACCATTCCTCCTAGGACACCTTTAATAAAAGCCTATGCTTGCATATTAAATATTAAATTTATAAGATGTATAATCCTTCTAATTAAGTTGAATTTAATCTAGAGCTCTAAATTAGAAGGAAAAGAGTGAGGAGAAAATAAGGAGGAGAAGGAAAAATCAGAAAAGCCAAGCGTGGCACTGTGTGTGCCAACCACCCTGTGGTGTCATTGTCTGCGAGCAAAGACCGAGGGGCTGCCACTACTGAGATGAGAGAGGGCAGGGGATCCACAGAGCCCTTTGAAGATTCATTTCATGCCACTCACAGGCAGCACAGCCAGAGGCGAGGTGTCCAGCCATCACAGACCCATCCTGGAATCTGTCAGACCTGCTTCCCTCTCCTGCTCCACCACAGACTCCCTGCCCAAGCCTGGGTGTGGAGAAAAGGTTCAGATGCACAAAGGGGCTTAGGAGCTGTGTCTTATTTGAGACAGGGTTTGGCTGCCAGCAAAATGATTCTGAAAGCTCCTGACTTTGGGGAGTTTTGGTCCACGTGACTTTCAAGTCTTTGGATTTCACACAAAGTTTGGCTTCTTTATAAAAGTCAGAGAACGTAATCCCAAAGAATTTGTGTTTTGCCTTGGTCCTGGGCTACAGTTCCTGCACACAGGGGTAATTCCAGTTCCTCCTGCAGCCCTTTCTCAGTGGCACTGTGACAGCATCCAAGTCTCACAGTGCTCAGTGATGGTGGAGGACCTGTCTTGGTGTCCACAGAGAAGAGAGACCAGCTTTTCAGATATTCAGGCTGCAGAGGTCCTGTGAGTCTGCTGAGAGCCTACAGATTGAAAAGTAAAGGGATCATGCCTGGATTCTTCAGGAATTGAAACTCATAGAATCATAGAATTGTTTGGGTTGGAAGGGACCTTAAAGATACTTTAAAAGCAAAAATAAGGTAAACATGACTCCTGGCCAGAAGCTGTAGAGTGGGGGAATTGTGCTGTTATAAGCAAAATGTGTAAATGCCAGGGCAACTGTGCCCGAGCAAAAGCAGTTTTTAAAAAAGTGGTGGCAGGCTGAGGACAAAAGAAGGGAAATATTTGGCAAACTGAGCATTGCAGTGGGTTTACTGCATTGTTGGACAAATAGTGTCCTGACCTATTTCCACATCACCTGGAAGAAAACTCCCTAGGGATTTTCCCAGCACAGCTGGAAGAGAACTCCCTTGGAGTATCTCCAGCACATCTGGAAGGCAGCTTCCAAGGGTTGCCCCCAACACCTCTGGAGGCCACCAGAAGTCTTTCAGCACACCAGAAAGAAAAGGTGATGATGATATTCCCAGCATAATCTATCGGTGTTTAAAGATAATCCCATCAGGACACAGTGGCACATCTGGAGACACATTCTACCAAGATGCTCTGAGCCCATCTGGCAGCACTAGAGGAGTTAAAAAGCACAAAAACTGGAGTGCTGAGAAAGAGGAATGTGAATTATCTCTCTTAACAACTTAATGTTCCTTCCTACCCACTGGGTGAACAAGACTCACGGCCTGCAAAGTGTGGAAACCTGTCTTCTTGTTGGCTGTATTACACCCAAGTTGTGCTCTTGCTTTTTTTTCTGTTGGTAGGAGACTCTTGCAGGGCCATAAAGAAAATAACTCTCTTACTGGCATTTTCTTCAAAGTCCATATTGTATGCATTGCTTTTCACAGGGAATTGGATTTTCAAATTCACAGGCTCTAAAGGTCAAGGATAACAGGCTATCAGCATTTAATATGCATTCCAGGGAAAAGAAAAAAACTATAAAATTCGAAATAAAGGCTGCATGAAAATTCATTTCCAAAAAACCCCAGATCAAAACATCTCCCTTCCCTCCCTATGAATTGGCATCTGCTCTTTGTTGTTGTATCTGAAATGTATTAAAAGTCTCCTGCTAGCACCATGGCTAAGTCAACATCTGCAGCATTGATTCCTGACACACAATCCTGAAGGTGATCCAGTAAGGAGGGGGGTTGGAGCCAAGACTTTTGTTCAGCATCAAAACAACAGCAACAGCAACAAAGACCATTGTAGCTTTTGTGCCTGTGTGTGCACGTGCTGTTAGAGATGCTGAGGCGGGTGAAGGTGTTGAAAGAGAAGGAGTTTTTCAGCAAGGATTTCAAAGAACTCGCTGCTGCTGCAGGGACGGGGAGGAGCAGAGAAAAAGGAGAATATGAAGCCCTAAAGCTGTCTCTGTTCTCATTTCAATCACACCAGCCATTCTCAGGAAGGGCAACCAGCTCCTTTGAGTTCTGCTGCATACCAGGATAGGAAATAGATGGAAAAGGAAAGAGGAAGGAAATTTTCTCAGAATCCCATATTCTGACCAATTGAATGACTGTCTTCTCCCAAAAAATGTTCCACATTGTCTTGCAGGTCTCCAGCATTGAAATAATTCCCTCCTCTCTGGAGGAATTCCCATCCTCTTAGGATCCAACACTGTCACCTAATTGTAGCATTTAGCAAGGTAAGTGTCCAGGCTGAACAGTCACTTGTGTCCTCTGATATCAGGTGGATAGAGACAGACACTTCCAAAAGGTTATTAGCCCACCTGGAGAGAAGTAGGACAAAAACCTTCCTTGAAAATGCATTTTTCTCTCCACCACCTCCTCCAAGGAGTTCAGACAACTTGCTTAAACTAAAAATTACACTTTTCAACAGCTGAGAAGCTCCTTTCCCTTTAAGAACTTCCCAAATCCTGCACTCCCACATTTTACTTTCATCAGAAAAGTCATTCCCTGCCTTTCCATCAAAAGCCACCCTGTCACAGACCTCTCAGCACCAGTTTCCACCCGGATCACCTCACTCCCCACATCAAGGCAGCAGGGACACAGGGACTCACACCCACACACAGACTCTGATACCCAGAGTGGAGCAGGGCCAGAGTCCAAACCCTCACCACAACTACCATGACTCATGGGGTCCCTCAGGTGATAAATCATCTTGAGTTAAGGCATGAACAGAGGCACAGGAAAAAGAATTCCCCAAGTCCCCTGCATCCCTATTCACAGCCTTATCTGTTGTGCCACACGTCCCATAAAGCCTTCAGATGGAGGAAAACCCATTGAAAATGTGCTGAGTGACTTCAACACCATGTAGTGCTAAATGACTCACCATGACTCAGTACCTGGTGCACAGAAGGAGAGGGAGGAAAACTTGATGGCAAAAATTTTGCAGTCCCTCTTCCCAGTCAGCTGCAGGGTGGGATCAGTCTGCCCATGCTCCCCTTGCCTGAGCAAGGGTGTGCTTGGGAATCACCCTCATTCCTCCAGCACAGGAGCTGTTGCCACAGCTGTCCTTAGGTCCTGGAATAGCTACATCATATTCCTCAGTGGAGTCCCTCAGGATTTCCCATCCATTAGGTTTCTCCAAGGCCCCCAGTACAAAACCAGCACGAGTCCTGGTGGCTGCACATCTCATGGGCTGGGGGTCTGCAGGGCACGAGAACTAGCTCTCCTGCAGCAGTTTCCTTTGGGTCATCTCTGGGGATGTCCAGCTTCCAGGGGGTGGCAGCTGGATGGAACTTTCTAGGGAATTTTGAACCTGTGGAAGTACATTTGTTCCACACATTTGAGGCTTGGCAGAGGGCCCCCTCCAAACCATCTCACAGTGACTTCTTATGGTCTACAGAGAAAACAGCCCTGGATCCTTCTTGAGAGAGCCCAGAGGTTGTTTCCATAAGAAACAGTGGTATTTGAATCAGTCTGAGTCCAGCTTGCCTCATAAAATCAGGAAATACTCTGAGCTGGACAACCCCCAAAATCCCACCATGTGTCTGAGAGCATTGTCTGAATGTTTCTTGAACTCTCTAAGACTTGGTGCCATTTCCACTTCCCTGGGGAGCCTGTTCCAGTGCCCAACCACCCTCTGGGTGAAGAACCTTTTCCTAATACACAACATTACCTGCCGTGGCGGTGCATCCCTCCCCTCCCAAGATACACCAATATCAGAGCTGCACCACGGAATCCACCATCCAAGTATAACCAATGTGCACAAACATCTCCTGGTGGCCCTCTAGGGTAGCTGGTTGCCAGTCCCCACAGCCCAGGGCATCATGGCTGGCTTGGGCAGGGACCTTGTGCTTCACTTTCCCTCCTGTCCACATGGATCTTCAGGAGAAGGCCAAGGCACTCCTCTGTGTGATTATCCACAACTGCAATCCAGGTCGGCTACGCCAGCCCAACATCTCCTGCAGCCTGTGGCCCCTTCCCATGGAAAGCAGCACTTCTCCCCTCCAATGCCTCCCACCATACCCATGGCAGGGTGCTTTGAGGTCTCCACAGAGAAGGGGTTAACCTGCCCCTCTGGGGCAGAGCCAGACACCCAAAATCAATCCCTCAGCAGCCGATATGAATTAAGCCAATTTCTGCATCAAAGCATAGGAAAATCTGGTTGCTTTTAAAGGAGCATTTATGAGGGTCTGGGGTGTTATTACATTGGGAAGGTTTCTCCTTCCCCAGGATCAAGGACTCCTGGACAGCAAGTCCGTCTTTGAGAAGGAAAGAAACTGAGACAAAATGCTAGAAACAGGTTAGAAATCTGCTGCAGCTGCACAGAGGGAAGGTCTGCAGAGTGAATTGGTTTGGGTTCTCCAGTGGAGGAAAGAAGCACCTGAAGGTTTCTAAAGCCTTGTTTGCTGGAGTGGGCTGAGATTAATTTGACTCCACCATGCAAGGACTAAGAGGTTCCCAGTGAAACAGTCAGACCATCATAACTCAAGCCAAGGGAGTCTTGTCCACCAGAATAACTTTCTGCCTCAGGATATCAGGTATCAGTAAGTTTGCAAAAGACAGAGCTGTTTGCACTATCCATCTGTACTTCTGAAACACACCCAGCCCACTGCTTCATTCCAGTTAGGCAAATCCAGCTGGATCCATAGTCAACATTTCCAGACACTTGGAGGTGTTCAGTTCAGGAAAACACAGTTTATTTGGGAAGAGGCATTTCCCTCCCTCACTCCTACCTGCTTTGTGTTCTGCCCAGTGAGATAAGGACTGAAGTCAAGAGGCAAAAAGCACCAGCAGTGCAGGGATGATCCTGAGCACAGCATGTCCTTTCCTCTTCCATGTCAACAACTCACCAAATTTTTGTTGTTTGTTGCCAATGCAAGTGGCTAAACTTTAAAAAGAGAATTGGATGTGTCTGAAAATGGGAAATTGCAAGATAGGCAGGAATTTGGAAAAGAAAATCAGGGGCACAAACAGAGAATACTCAGAGGTTGAAAGCAAATTCATTTTGGGAGGTACAAAGGAGAACATTCAGTATTTCTGTACTTTGTGCAGATAGGAGGACAATTCCTTTCATTTGTCCCTGGAGCTCTCCAAGAAAGTCAAGTTGCTTAGTTTGCTTAATTTCCAGCAAGGGTTGCTGATTTGAGGAAAATTGTGTTCACACCCAGGCTGTGAAACACTGGAGGAGGCTCTTGGGAAAACAGTACATTTTTTGTAGTGGGGCAGGTTTGTCTGCCTGCTCACATCTGCACAAACACCAATTCCATGGATCTCACAGGCACAGGTAGTCACATGGAGTGACAGTGCCATTCACTGGGATTTCTGGAGTTTGGCCATGTCCTGCTCTGCCTGGGCTGGTGGATGGCCACAGAATTGTAGGGCCACCCAAAATGGCAAAGCATCCTGAGTAGCAATATTTTCACCACGGAAAGAGAGACAGGGGGTTGTCTGAGGAGAGCTCTGGTGGGTGCATGGTACAGGAAGGTGGGATAAGGTCTTTTCCTGGCCTGCATTATCTGGAAGCTCTGGAGGATAAAAGTGACCCTGAGATCCCACAGCCAGCTCATGTCACCGATCCCCTCTGAGCCTCAGCTCCCTCCCTGGGAAATAGGCAGATGAATGTCCCTTTTTTCACTCTCCTCCCTTGCCCCCACAGCCCGTGGGATTTACAGGTGGGTGATGCTTCCTGCACCCTTTGTGTGCCAGGTGCTGGGCTCCAGTAATGCCTGAGACTCTGGAGTGCTGCTGTAATCTCTGCTGGTACAATTACTGCCTTGTGCATGTGGTTTAGGCAAAGGAAGAAGCTTAACCCTTCCACCTCCACCTGAAAAGCCACAAGTCTAGTGGAAAGTTGCAGGGTTTATGCTGGAGTGTCTGATGGGAACAGGGGAGGACCATGGGCATTGCAGACTGAAGGCTGGTGGCAGGCAGGTGGTGATTGCTGTGTGCTGGCCAAGGACCAGGTCTCTGTTCCCTTTTCAAACACAGCATCCACACAGCTTCCAGCCTCCTGCCAACCATCTGCTGTGGAAATGCTCCCTGGTGAGTGGCCTCTCCTGCTTTCTCCCCTCTTCTCATGGAGGCATGGAGCAAACCGAACCTGAGGTGATTTCTCTTGTTATTTCTGGAAGAAGAACGAGACCCTCAGCAGCAGATGCCCCTCATGCACCCCTGGTGCTGTGTCTGGATCCTTCTTCAGCTCTTCTTCCCTCACCAGGGACATCTGATCTGGTTTCCCATTATGTGTAGGATGAAGGACACCAAGAGGGCATCACATCTGCATTGCACAGCGGGCCCTAAACATGCAAACCTGGGACATCTCATCTCCATCAGACCCCGGCACAGCCCTTGCTTTTGAAGGGAGCACAGAACCTGCCCCTCTTTGCTCCATCTCATGGTGCTCATTTCATGCTCTTCTCCATGGCAAGAGGCAAGGGACAGAGACATTCCCTGTGCAGCCATCAGCAGAGAGCATTGCCATGTTGTGGGGCCAAAAAATGCCTGCTAATCCTTGCGCAGACACCCTTCCATGACAGCCAGAAGAGCTTCTGTGCAGAGGTTTGACTTTCCTGGGGAAGCAGAGAAACAAGCAGTAAAAAGTGTTTTTCTTTTGCTTGGGCAAATGGGCTTTTTTTCAGTTGCCTTTTTTTTTTTCCCCCTTTTTTTTTTTTTTTTTTTTTTTTTCCCAGCAATAGCACAGCCGTTGCCTGCATACTAAGCACCCTGCAGCACTCTAATTATCCTGGCAGCACACACAGCCCCTGCTTCTGCTGATGGCTGCAGGGAACCACTGGGAAGGCAGGCAGAGATTAGAGGGAGACTGTGGGCAAAGGGAGTGAGATGCTGCATCCAGCCCAGGAGGTCAAACCTGAAATCCCTGCACAGCCTTGAGTGGAGGGTTGGGAGTGGTGGGAATAAGGAGGGATGCCCTGGGTCTGCTACAATCTGCCTGGAGGTCCTGATTGCTCCCTAAAGGGTGGTGAGTTCCTCCCATGGTGCGGTGGATGATGATGGGATGGTGGCTGCAGGACTGTGGGTCAGTCCCACATCCCACCAGTCGTTCACCATTGAATGGGGGCTCTTAAATGCTGAGGGCTGGGACATGCTGTGGCCTCACCTCAAACACTGAGTTCAGCTTTGGGCCCCTCATGACAAAAAGGTCATTGAGGGGCTGGAGCGGGTCCAGAGAAGGCAACGGAGCTGGGGAAGGGGCTGGAGCCCCAGGAGAAGCTGAGGGAGCTGTGGGTGGGGCGCTCAGCCTGGAGAAAAGGAGGCTCAGAGGGGACCTTCTGACTCTCCACAATTCCCTGACAAGAGGGGGCAGCCAGGTGAGGGTTGGACTCTGCTCTCAAGGAAAAAGGGACAAGACAAGAGGAATACAATCAATAAGGTTGGAAAAGCCCTCTAAGATCAAGTCCAACCATAAATTGAGAAAATGGCCTCATGTTCCACATGCAGAGGTTTATATGGAATATTAGGAAAACTTAATTCATGGAAAGGGTTGTCCAGCCCGGGACAGTGGTGGAGTCCCCATCCCTGGAGGTGTTTGAAAGCCATGTGGATGTGGCACTTGGGGACATGGGCTAGTGCTGGCCTTGGCAGTGCTGGGGGAACCATTGGATTCGATGATCTTAGAGACCTTTTCCAACTAGAATGTCTCTACAATTCTATGAGGAGCCAGGAGGGCTGAACTGAGCAATGGAACACCTTTTTTTTATGGTATTCTGTGAGAATTTTCCTATGGAAATTATGTGTCTGTTTTCTGGAACAACACAATCCTCCAAAACACCCAAGGGCAGTTGTGTTGTGGAGCTCTGGGAGAAACAGCCATGAACCTGTTAGGGAATTGTCTTCTGAGGTTGACAGGTGAAAACCAAGTAAAAGTGGGCCATTTTCTTCCCTCTTTCCTCAGCAAAGGCAAACTGGATTTCTGCAGTGATTGTTTCTCATTTAATCTGTCCTGGTTCCTCATGGTTTAATTAAGGTCCTGCTGGGGTCTCATAGGATGCTCACAGTTACTTGAGAAGAGTCCTAATGCATTTCCAGATTCAGACCAAAAAAAAAAGGCTGAAAAGAGGGGACTCAGAGCTGAAATCCCACCAGGTTTCAGCCAAGGGACCAGAGAAGGGAATCCTTCATAAGAGGCTCTAATTGCTATCGATGTCTGCCAGAGCAAGCCAAGTCCTGCCTGCAATGGGGGCATGGCCAGAGTCCAGTTCTGTGTGACTGATGTCTCCTGGCTGAGACAGACTCGGACACAAGAGTGATGGGCTCAGTGGAACATGGAATAATTCAAAGCTAGAAAGGACCTTTCCCATCACTCTGAGCTCCTACAATGCCCATAGCAGGAAATCACAGTCAGTGCTGCTTGCATAAACTATGTTGATCTCTCCAGAACGTCCTTCTACCTCCATTTTTGGCTAGGGGACAATCTGCCTTGGGAGAGAGGAATGCAGTGGCTCCTTTGGCAGGTTGTTCCAATAGCTAATCTCAAAATTAATCTTTAAAATAATTTCCCTGTATTTCTCACTTTTATTTTTCTATGCTCACTTCCCAGGAAGCAGAAACTTTGCTTTGCTGTAAGAGAGGCCTGAGCAGTGTTGTATCCTGCTCATTAGTCCGTTTAAAGACATGATTTTCCACATTTTATGCCATCCACATCTTTCATTTTGACAATTAAGTCTTGGAGGAACCTTGGCATGTGTTACCATGCAGTACCAAGCCTCAACCCTGCCTGGAAACTTCCAGATTGATGTGCCTCCAAGCTGCTGTGAGATTCCTCCAGTCCCCCCCAGATCATCTCCAGTGTCCCATTAGGAAATGACTCACAGATCATTTGAGCCTTCCCTGATTTTATTGTAGATCTTCCTGACTTATCCCAGGGAGAAGGGCATATTCCTTTGCCCTCTGTGTTGGCTTTCTGCAGATTGAGAGGTGCCATTGCCCCCCCTCCTCAAAGGATGAAACACTCCTAATCCTTCCACCTTTCCTCATGGACAGGGAGCCCTGGGATCATTCTCCTCCTGATTTTTTCCTAATGGGTCCATCTAAATGTCATAACCAAGCCGAAGGCCTCGCATTGATCTATCAAGTAGAAGAATTGCACTGAGATTAAGTAACCACAAACAAGGCCACTGCAGTCAATCTTCTCTCCACAGAGGCATCACGAGGGGGAGCTAAAATGCCTACAAACATTGTGAAACCCAAAGAGATGCTTATTTTCATCTTCATAACCGGCCTTGCATGATGCATCCAAGCTACTGTTTATTACCCTGGCAAGAGCAATCTACTGCAGTCCCAACAAATGCAAACCAGACTGTCTTTTCTTTCTTTCCTTCTTTCTTTCTTTTTTTTTTTGTCTTCTTTTTTTTCCTTTCCTTTTTTTCCCCTTCTTTTTTTTCCCCCTTTTCATAAAAGCAATAAACCCTGAATAATCTCAATATCACCATTGGCTTTATTGGTTAATCAAAAGCCTTTTTTTCCCTTCTGAGCCTAAGCCAAGCTCTTAACTCCATATTTAATGGGCAGATATTTTCTCCAAATGCTCTTTTTTCATTCTCATAAGCTAACTATGCAATGGATAATGGCTTCTTTTTCCTGTTGAAGTGGGCTCTTTATCTACCTATTGGTTCCAGCTGATATAAATCCCTCCTTTTCAAGATGTGCAGACAGACAATATTCCTAAATGGGAGACTGGCTGCATCTGTCCTCAAAACCTCTCCTCTCTCTGTTTTCCTTTCTTTTTTATCCAACCCATATTAAGATACTGGAATTGTTGCATGTGAATAATTTTATATGTAATGATAATTATTTTATATGTATATATTTGTATACTAGTTACTTGATTATTTATTTATTTAATTATTTTCTGCTCAAATCCAAGTGAACACCCACCACCAGGCCTGAAAAGCCCTCACACTACCAAGCTCCATCCTTCTTGGTGAGGAGAGGACACCTCAAATGACCCATCTGCTGCTTGAGTGGCAGCAGCAACACGGTGGGTGAGTTCACAGTGGGTGCCAACACCACAGGATGGGCTCTCAGTGCATCATTTTAGAACAGAGCAGGATGAAACAGGGAAAAACTCTTCTAGACAGATATTTCAACAAGGAAGTTCTTGCCCCAGTCTGTGTTGGGTATGGAGTTTTCTGGGGGAAGGGGTTGGATAAGGGCCCTTCCCGCTATTCCAAGTGTTGGGTCCTCACTCAGCTCCTTGCACCAGTTCCTTTTATTCTCTTCCCCTACTGTCCAGCCAAAGCCACCCATGCAACTGTGAAAAAACATAAGAAAAAACACTGGAACATCCTTAAAAAGAGAATCCCAGTGATGGATCCACCAGCCTGGAGAGCTGTGTCACTGCTCTGCTGTTTGCACAGAGCACATCAGCCCCCAAACCTCCTTCCAGCTTAGTCTGGCTGAACCATATCCTGGGAATTCTAGGCTCCAAACTGTCTGACTCAGGCTTTCAGAGGCAATGAGAATATCTGCACTTTAGGTGGCTTCAGAAGCACTCGCCTTCTGCAAAAGAGCACTTCATAAATGGATGTTTTCCACTCAGAGATTATTTTTTTCATCTCCCATGCTTGTGTTTTTTTCTGAGCTCATTACTGGCTTGGCTGTTAATCCCTTCCACGACTCTATCCCTCATCTTCAGGGGCAGTTTAACAGTCCCTCTGCCTGTGAAAGGGCCTTCAGATCTGGGATCACAAAGCATTAATTATGGATCTGCAGTATCAACTCCGTGCCACTTGCTACATTTGTGAGCTGCCAGAAATCAATGGGAAGTTTGTGAGAGCTGCCGGCTGTGATTTAAGGCTCCTTCACAAGGAAGAGTTGGGAAACCTCTGCATGACTTTTGGGAGAGAGAGGTCTGGTGCATGGCAGGTCAGGGATGGCTTGTGACACCATTATTTGGAAGGGAAAGGCTGGTTTTCCATGAACGAACTCAGCTTATTTGTGGGCTTGTCTTTGCACTTGAGCATCCAGGGATGAGCAAAACCTTGGATCTGATCCCAGGCAGCAGCATCCTGGCCCCGTGAAGATGTGGTTTCACTACACCAACAGAACTGGTCTAAAAATGCTCTGACCTTGCCCCTTCCTCACTCAGACCACATCCTTGGTGTCAGTCTGGCTCTTGCACAACACCTCAGGGTGCCAGTTCAGCTCTCTAAAGAGGAATAAAATAAACCCAAATGGAAAAAAAAGTATTTCTGGCAGGTTAGTGTCTTGACCTGGTCCAGCACTAGTCCAGGTAAGCATCCACACCAGATCAGAGGGCAGTAAATTTTTTGATACTTAAAAAAATTGTTTATTGTTGTTCTGTCCCAGGGCTGCCTGGACTCCTCACACAACCCCTCCTGCCTCATGCAAAATCCTGCCCAAATCCTTCCAAAACTCCAGTCCCTGCTCTCCAAAGGAGCTCATGTACCTCCCAGGTCTTGCTGGGAAAGGATTTACAGCACGTGCATGGCCAGGTGAAAAGCTAATGGTAAACACAGGGCCAGAAACCAGTGCTGGGAGGATGGTGCAGGAAGGTGCAGGAGGATGGTGGAGGAAGGTGCTCGATGGTGGTGGGAGATGCTCCGTGGGATCTGTCCCGGTGCTGCTGCCCAGGAGAGAGCAGCGACCCATGGGCACTGCAGAGCACCAACCTTGAGGCAACTGAGACAAACTGGGCACAAAGTGCAGGTACACTGAACACAGAGGGTGTTGCTGCCCTCTCCTGCTGAACCGAGCACCCACCTTCCTCCTTGTCAGAACCAAGGTGGAGCAGGGTCTTGGTCAGAGACATCCACATCCCTGCTCTGTGAAGTTCCCAGATGTGACATTTATCCAAGGTCTGCTCCACACAAAGACACCCACTGCCCTAGCCTAGCAGCTGGGAAAAAGCAGGGGCCAAGCAACAGGAACGCCCTGGGTACACCTTGAAAAAGGGGGGGATTCATCTGCAAAAGCCCCGTTTGATGGAGACTTCGCTTGTAGCAAGGAAGCAAGGTCCCAGCTTCCGTCCAGCCTGGCTTTCTCCTCACCCCACGTTGTAGTGTGGCCCCGGGACAGGTTCAGCTGCCCTCTGAGTGTTTCCAGCCGCTGTGCCCTAGGGAAGGGCCAGGGTCTCTCAGGAGGAGGCTGAATTTCTGGGTGGGGGAAGCCACCAGCTTGTGCCTGGCTGTGCTCTGCTGCAGCGCGTTGCTGCCATCGTGAGTCCAGAGGCATGGACTGTGTGCAGGGAACAGAGGCACCAGGACACCTGTGAGAACCTTCTAAATAACTCCCCGGAGCAGGGACTCCACCCACTTTATTCGTGGGGTAAGGGGTTGCGAGAAGAGCCTTGCTCTGAATCCAAAGGATGCAGAGAGAAAGGTTTCTGCCTGTGCATCAGTTTTGCCTGTGTCCTCCCTAAAGCAGGTTCTGAACCACCCTGACCCAGTTTAAATGCCCCAAGAAGCAACAGAGGCTGTCCCACCACCCAGAACAAACCTCTAGGTAGACACTTCTGATATCCCACAGCTTCTCTAAGTGGTCTTGCCCTGTACTTAGGGAGGCAGAAATCCCTTTGAGGAAGAGTGTTCCCAGACCTTCCTCTGTCCTTGCTCTTGCTCTCTCTGATCTCAGCTCACAAACCAGTTCCTCCAGGCCATTCTCTTCTCCACTGTCGCCTCCTGTTCATCACTGTCCCTCTCTCTGGGGACAGAGTCTGTGGTGGAGCACAAGGGTCCAGTTACTTTGGTGGAATCCAGAGTTTCTGAAAAATCAACACACCCTGAATTCCCCTGATTTAAAAGGCCACAGACAGTGCTCTGTCTGTGACAGTGAGCTGGAAAGGGAATCAGAAAAACCTGGAGTATTTACTTCTCCTTCTAACAGCATTATTTCAATATATATGATTTTTTTTCCTTGCTTTTTCAATTCTGAGGAAGAGGAGGGTGGCACAAAGCTTTTCCCTCACTGGGGGAATGTTCAAAGGTGAAAGGCAGAAGTTCCTGATTCCTGAACAGCCCTTAACAGGGAGCCAGTGTGCTGGGTTTGTAGCAAAAGTGCTTCTCCTCTCAACCATTCAACAGGCATTTCAGCTACATGCAGGTAAATGAAGAGTGCAAATTAAACCAGGGCTAAGAGAAAATTCTCCATCCCTAAATATTAGTCCCTTCATACTTCTCAGTGTTCAATATTGCAGCCCCATCAGTTTTCCGGTCACCCGTGGTATCCTTCAGGAGTGTGAGGCACATACAAACAGGACAGGAGAGACCAAAATTATTCCTAATGCAAAAATCAAATGGGGAGAAAATCATAACCTTTCACATCAGCCTCAGACATTGTAAGAAAGCAGCAAAAAAGGATTTGATTCAGCTCTGCTTTTCCTTCAGAAACAGCACTTAAACATAAGCATTACCTGCGCTGATTTACCTGGGAACATCAATTAAGCACACTGATTTGCTGTTTGCCTATTAATCCAATTACTTCATTAAACAGAAGGGTTTTAGTGAGGGAGCCTTGAGAAGTTCAGTACAGATAAGTCTGGAAAAGCTCAAATGCAATAATGACATGCAACCCCTGTGCAGGAGGCAGCTGCTGAGGACGGGCCTCAAACCGAAGAGCAGATCCTGGCCCCAGTGCAGAAGTGGGGCTGGTACCACCCTGTGGCTCTGCAGGGAACTGGAAATTCCTTGCTGAGCTGTGAAAAGATTCAGGAGATCTTTTCACAGTCTCACTTGAATACTCCATATTTACCTATGGAAACCTCCAAGCAAAGCACCCCTCTTGTTCCTACCAGAGCATCATCTCTGGGGACACATTTCCTGAGGCACTTGAGCTTCCAGGCAATGCCACCAGGTCTGATGGCTGATGACTCTTGTGGCTTTCTCAGAGTCTCAGCTTCTGGAGTCATGTGAATATTTTCAGATTTATTTATTTATTTATTTATTTATTTTATTTCTCTGCAAGTTTTTAGCTCTTGTGGTTATAGAATCCCAGAATGGTTTGGGTCTGAAGGGACCTTAAAGATCATCCAGTTCCACCCTCCTGCCATGGGCAGGGACACCTTCCACTATCCCAGGTTGCTCCAAGCCCCATCCAACCTGGCCTTGGACATTTCCAGGGATGGGGCAGTCACAGCTTCTCTGGGCAACCTCTGCCAGGGCCTCACCAGCCACACCAGGAACGATTTCTTCCTAATATCTAATCTAAACCTGCCTTCTTTCAGTTTAAAACCATTGTCCCTTGTCCTGTCGCTCCATGCCTGTATAAAAAGTCCCTCTCCCTCCATCCCATAAGCCCCTTTTAAATTACAGTGAAAGGCTGGGAATTTCAATATTTATGCAGGTAAAGGTTGGCTATTAAGCACTGATAGTTTTTGGATTCCAGAGGAGAGGGTGTTGCTCTCCTTTAGCCAGAAATCCTGCTGAGTGGCTGCTCCCACCAAAATCCCAGTGTGTGGCTTTGTTCCTTCCCTCCCACAGGTGAGACTTGAGGTTCACTGCCATGAAGGGGTTCCTGGCCAAGACACTGGTCAGGAAATCCTGGACCAGCTCCCTCAGGCCCCCTGACAAGGAATCTGCCTGCCTGGAAGCATTATAACTTCTTTGATCACATCAGCCCAGCAACCTTCTCCCACCTCACAAAAACACCTGGAAAATACCCCTGCTATCCCACAACATGGATCTGCTCCCCCAGCTGCGTCCGACACGGGGTCCCACAGCAGGAAAGAGACCCTAAATGTGGGTGGGAAGAGGGGGGAGGGGATATCAGGGGGTGACCCCTTCAGGGCATGAGACCTGACTGCCTTTGAAAGTCAACCTGAGCAGCTGTTTAGCTCCAATTTTTCCCTCTTGCTTGCACTTTCATGGAGTGTTTGGTCTGTCTCGGCAGAGAGCTTTTATTGCTGAGATGGTTACTTCAGCCTTGTCTCAATTTGCTTTTAGACTAACAAGCAATGTAGCTGCAAATTAAAAAGATGGAAAACAACAATAACCAAAGCTCTGCCTCTCTCCCCACCCCTCCTCCCCTCCAAGAGGACGCTGAAAGATTGAAAAGTGAGTCATTGAAAGATCTTTCTAGGTCACAGAGACCTTTTCCTAATGCACTGTGAACAGGGGAAGGAAGGGTTTGTGATTGCTGGGCAGGGACCTGGGCTCAGATCCTCACTTGGTTACAGGCTCAAGCATATTTTGTATCTATTAATTACAGAACTCCAGGGGATTAATTTATACAAAATGGATAAATGATTCCCCTCTTTCCTATCTGGCTGCTCAGTTTAGAAGCTCACATCTTTGGGGCACAGATTGTCTTTTTGGGGAGAGTACAACCCCAAGTGCCCATCAAGAGGCTGTAAATCACAGCCACAATGAGCAGCATGAACTACAAGAGCATAAAACACCAATCCCTGACCCCAAACCACCATTTTTTATAATCTCAGCCAAAAGAAATTTCACTTTTTGGCATTGTGATCGCACTGTAACTGGGGTGGCTGAACTATTTGTAGGAAGGGCTTTTTTTTCTGAGGGAATAAAATCCTGGTATCCAAAGGAGGATCATGCTTTGAGTACAGACTCTGTTATGAGCTCAAGGAAATGATGAGCTCAAGAAAAAAATCGGTTAAGATCCATTTTTGGTAGAAAGGGGAAAGAATTTCAAGCTACAAATCCTGATTTCAAGTCAGCTTTTCATCCCTGCAGAACCAAACAATGTGCATTGGTCAAATGGAAACAACCAAGGGAACATCAGCTGAGATGAGATGGGGGTGAGTTGAACAGAGGAAGTGGGACTAGGCAGGAAAACATGAAAGGCATTAACAGGTTAATGGGCAGGAGTGTGGAGCTGAAATATTAGATGGCTGGGAAAAGCTCCCTAAACAGGCTCTTGGATATTTGACTGTTTTCAAAGGGAAATGCTGGAAGCAGCTGTTCCTGGAGATATTTTTGACTTTGGGGAGGCCAAATGCCGTAGGACATGGTGAAGGGAATATTTGCCTTAGCTGGGAGGCACAGCTCTTTCCCATGTGTTCTTTTATCTGCTTTGCTCCTCTCCCAGTAATATTTTCTCCCTTTTTGGCTTTGAATGCCATGATGCAGCAGATATCCCACAGTGCAGGGCAATGTCCCCAGGGAGAGTCACAACCCTCCACGTCCCTCAGAAGCGGAGTTTCCAGCATGCTGGGCCTCAGGACAGCATCACTCTTGGGCTGGGCCACGGAGGTTGCTGATGGATCTACAGCCTCAGCTCTCTGTACCATAGGACAGGCCACAGAAGCTGAAAAAGTAGAACCACAGAACAGTTTGGGTTGGAAGGGACTGGAATGACCATCTAGTTCCAACCCCCTGCCATGGGCAGGGACACCTTCCACTATCTCAGGTTGCTCTAAGCCGTGTCCAACCTCGCCTTGGACACTTCCAGGGATGGGGCAGCCACAGCTTCTCTAGGCAAACTGTGCCAGGGCCTCCCCACCCTCACAGCGAAGAATTTCTACCCAATATCTAACCCAAACCTACCCTCTGTCAGTTTAAAGCCATTCCCTCAGTCCTGTTATGCTAGGTTTTTGTCCAAAGTCCCTCCCCAGCTCTCTTGGATCCCCTTTAAGCACTGGAAAGGGCTCTAAGGTCTCCCTGGGGCCTTCTCCAGGCTGAATATCCCCAAGTCTCTCATCCTGTTTTATACCAAAGGTTCTCCAGCCCTGTGATCCACTTAGGGGTTTCCTCTGGTCCAAGTCCTTGTTGTACTGAGGCCTGAATCTGGATGCAGAGATGCCTCTGGATGGTATCCTGGTGGCCATGGCAGAGAGAAAGGGAAATCTGGGAGAACAGAAAGCATCTATGAATCCTCACCTCTTCTTGTGCACACTCAGAGCACAACCAGGGTTGTGCACCTGACACACCCATCTCAGCATCTCCTCCCAGGAAGAGGGCACAGGTTTTTGAACCCTGACTAACTCCCTGTGTCACAAAGAAGGAGCACCTTTGTTTTTCTGCAGGGTTGACTGACACACGGAGCACTGAACTCATGTTCTGAGACAGCTTCTCTCCAAATCCCAGCATCAAATGGGATCAGCAAACAGAGTTTAAAGGGACTTGGAGATTATCTAAACCCTCCACTCTGCTCAGAGCCAAGACCCTCTATGCCCCTGTTATTCCCAGCTCTTCCCAGTATCAGTTGTTTATTGCATTTAGAAGACCCAGTGTGAAAAGCCTCCCACTCCCCTGCATTTTTTCCCCTATTCCTGGATTTTAATTAAGTTAGATGAGCAGCAGGTGCATTGCCTCTCACTTCTGTTTTTCTCTATTCTTCTGGAAGATAGAAAAAAAACAAGGAGAGACACAGGGTTTTTTAATTGTCCAAAGATGCCACTGACAAATTGGTTGGTTTTTACTGACTCTCAGTTTCACTGCCGTGGGCTTTTTTTTTTTTTCCCTACAGAAGAAAAGACTGTGCCAGAGGAATATTTATGAGCCTGCACAATGGGGAAATGGCTTGTAAAAGTATCTACAGCAAAGCACAGCACAGACATGTCTATTTGCTAAGGAGCAGGACCAAGTTACTGAATCTGGGGAGCCACTGATGTATGCAGTAATAGAGTGAAATCAAGCTCCAGAATAAAATGTGCAGTCAGGCAGAGACCTAAATGAAATGCCATTGCGGGATACAAATGAAAAATTATCAAAGGATAAAATGAAACCCATCAAAACACAATGTCCTTCACTTTGTTGTTTTTATTCTAATTCAGAAACATTCGGGTTTCATCTCCAGCCAGGCCCTAAACAGAGGCAGACTTGCATGTTGTATTTCAGGCGTTCTTTCCTCGCTCTTTTGTTCTTCTATTTTTCTTTTTAATTCAATTTTTTTCAAGTGAATCCTAAAAAGGAAAAAAAAATTCTGCCTTTGTTTCTAATCTGAGCAGTTTGGCCTTTGCCTGCAGGCTTGGCCTTCAAACCCCAACTCATATTCAGATCTTGCTCTCTGACCTCCCCCTTCCCTGTGGCTTTGCCTTGAGCACCTTGGAGTTAAGTCCAGAGCCTGGCTTGGGACAAGAGGTTCTGTGTAAGAGAGATATCCAGGTTTTCTTTCCTGAGAGAAGAATCCACCTGGTCCCTATTATTTCTTCTCTGCCCTCCATCAGTACAATGTTTAAAAGCATAATTGTCCCAGTTTTAAGCACTCACAAGTGTTTTTCCCTTTGCCATGGATGCCAGCTGCATGGATCTTTTACTTGCTGAATGACCAAGCTCTCTGCTCTGAGAAATCACCTCCCTGAACCCTCGAAGGGACTTGCAGAGAGGAATGCAGAGGCTTTTTAAACCATTATGCATTTTTTTTAACACATTCTGCAGTGATTAGACTGAATCCTTTATTGAAGCACAGGATTTCCAGGACCAGTCACCAGCCTTGTAGCACTAACAGACATTGCTGCTGACTCCCTGGGGCAAGGAGAGGAAAATTATCTGTATTGTACTAACAGAGAAGGCAAATTATTTCCTAGAGGTGATTTAACTAATCAAGCACAGTCAGGAGGTGCAGATGTCCTTTACCCTGTCTGTGCATCACTCGGGATGCAGGCTCTGGGCAAGCCATGCTCGAAATGATGGCAGGCAGCTCTGGAGCTGGGGTTTGGGTGTTTTTCATAGGTATTTGGGTCTATGTTACAAGTGTTACCTGCTTCACCTGCTATTCCTGAGGATAGACAGCCCTGGGCGATGGCTAGCAGAGGGGATTCGGGGAGCTGGCTCTGGATTTTTGGCTGTGCTGATCTGCTGGGTCGCCAGGAGGCAGCCACCACTGGGCTTTTGCAGGGATATTTTGTGGGGAAAGCCCTGGCATTAAGTTTGTCCACTGGCATTGTAGGATGGGAAGAGATTGAGATCCTTTGGGCAAAGCCCTGATGGGACATAGCCTGAAACACTGGGTTTTGGTGAGAAAAACAGGAGAGTATGGAGATTTAGAGGGTAGATTTAGAGGTTAGGAAGAAATTCTTCACTGTGAGGGTGGTGAGGCCCTGGCACAGGTTTTCCAGGGAAGCTGTGGCTGCCCCATCCCTGGAAGTGTCCAAGGCCATGTTGGATGGGGTTTGGAGGAACCTGGGATAGTGGAAGGTGTCCTTGCCCATGGCAGGGGGTTGGAACTGGATGAGCTTTAAGGTCCCTTCCAACCCAAACCATTCTATGATTCCATGATTCTATATTTTTGTGGTTTGGGGCAAAAAAAATCTCTGCTGCAGAATGTGGGGAGGTTTCCCAGTTTGACTGCTGAGGAAAGCCCAAAAATTGATGTCTATCAGAGACATCGAAGTATTAAAAGGATCTGATTGGCACATCTTATTCCAGCTGTAACTCAGGCCAGCCATGCCACAATTCACCACAGAAAATCTCAGTTGAAATCCAAGGTTAAAGAATGCATGGAGTTATTTTCCATTAAGGTTTTATCCTCAGGGCATTCAGAAACACCACCCCAGAAAGTTCCCAACAGCCACCTCTCTTTAAACATGCTTCTTCAAATCTTATTTTTCCACAGTCATTTCCTAGCCCTTCTAGCTGAGACATTCAGATATTCTGCTTTTTTTGACCACACGGATCATTTCAAGCACATATTATTGCGTTGCTATGGTTATATTAGAATTGCAGTTTGCCTTTGTATTTGATTCAAACCCGAAATGAGTTCTTCCTACATAACCAGTTTTCTAATATAGAGATATCACAATTGTGGTTTTTTTATTCTTTTTTGTAGCGAATATCAAACATCATTTCAACACTTCTATGTAATGGAAGGGCTGATGTGCCCCAGTCAATGCAAAATTCAATTCACCCTCTGAAGGAAATTTTGCAATCAGTTAAAATTTAGGTGCTTAACTTTTAGATGAGTAAAATTAGAGAAGATGAATGCTAGTTGAAGCACTGAAAATACAATATTTCCAAGAGAACACACTTTTGCAAGAGAACATAAGATGAATGGTGAGCACCTGTTGCAAAAAGGAGTTTGGGGTCAAACTATTTAAACCCCTTTTGTTTGGGTTGGTTTCTTAATTAACACAAGTCCCACTATTCCCCCAGGATTTGGGAGAAAGACCAATTTTTGTCAAAGATACAAAATTCTGTTCCTTCCTGCTAAAGTGAAAATACTCACAGGAAATAGCCATGAGACTCCTGCAAACTTTCTGGAACAAAATTTAAGGAAAATATGGATTAGCAGACCAATTTTGAAGACCCAAAATTAGTCTGAGAGAAAGATACAGCTAAAAATCCAAACCCCTTTAAGAGTCTTGAAATGACAAGTGCAAGAGCAAATTTTAAGCACCTTTCTTGAACATCATCTTGGGAAGGGAAAGGAATACAGAAGCCCCTCTATTGACAGTTGTTCCCATCACAAAAGCCTTCCCTGTTGCCTGGCCCACATCCTTCCATCAGGAATAGGAGATAGATGCACATCATGTTCCACCTGCCTGCCTGAAGGGAGATCATTAGCCACCAGTTGCTGGGGTGGGATAGTCCCAGCAACAACCTGAGCCCCTGAGCAGGGCTGCTCCATCCCAGGGTCTCTGGAGAGTGATCCTTAAGTCTCCTGAGGATTCGTCTTCATGCCTGAGGCTGGTGAGGCCCTGGCACAGGTTGCCCAGGAAGGCTGTGGCTGCCCCTGGATCCCTGGAAGTGTCCGAGGCCAGGTTGGATGGGGCTTGGATCAACCTGGGATAGTGGAAGGTGTCCCTTCCCATGTCAGAGGGGTTGGAATGAAATGGTATTTAAGGTCCCTTCCATCCCAAACCATTCCATTATTCCATGATGACTGGTGCAGTGCAAAACCCCAGCACTCCTTCTCTTCCGTCATTGCAGCTCTGGGGTGATCGATACAAGCACCTCCCATCCCAGCCTCCCTCGAGGCCCTCTTTTGGGACCAGTCCCAGTCGGGGAGATATAAAACAGGGGGACCAGTGCAGGACGCAGCTCAAGGCAGCGCCGCTTTATTCCTTCCCCCATCTCCCCCTCCTCCTTCTCAGCCAGACTGCGCGAACACCCAGCACCCGATGCACGGGCTGCTCCTGCCCTCAGCTGGCTGCACTCTGCAGTGCAAAGTGCCCGGTTTCCAAAATCCCAGCCACCTCCAAGCCAGGAAGAAGAGGAGACTTCAGCTCAGCATCACTCAGGCACCATTTGATGCCATCCGTCACTCCAAACCTGATGGACAGAGACACAGCCAGTGCTGGGAGCTTTGGAGCAGAGAAAGGCTGAGCTTTCCTTGATGGTCTCCATCAACTCTTAATTACAGTTTCACAGTCAGCAGGGAAAGCACTGCAAATGCAGAAAGAACTTATAAAACAGAGGCTTGATTTGTAAAATCTTGATGGCAAACAGGGAAAGAGTGATTTCCCCTTGATGAGGGTGGTGTGCAGTGTGGGTTCCCAGAACACAGGGCACTAAACTGTGTGGGATCAAGAGGAAGCAGAAAATTCCTTCCACTGGTCGTTTAATGAGATGAGTTACTCTGGCAGTGAAATCATAGATTCATGGAATATCCTCAGTTGAAAGGACCCACAAGGATCACTGAGTCCAACTCCTGGCCCTGCATAGACACTCCAACAATCCCACCCTGTCGCTGAGAGCGTTGTCCAAATGCTCCTGGAGCTCTGGCAGCCCTGGGACTGACCATTCCTTGGGGAGCCTGGTCAGTGCCCCACTATCCAGACTAAATCTCCCCTGGCACAGCTCCACACCATTTCCTCAGATAATATTACTCACACAATGAATACATTTACAGCAATACTCTTATTTAGTGTCACTACGATGTCACGGGACTGAGAGGACATGGTATACCCTCCTAGCTGATTGTGAGTCCACATGTAAATTAGTTTAATGATTAAAAAGTGTCTTAAAGATAGGTTGTTTTAGAGTAGATCCCTGGGAAAATGAAGGTGTGTTTCATGTGGATGTTGCCATGTTGGGTTGTTTAGAAAATTTGCCAACTTGGGTTTCTGCAATAAAGCTTTGTTCAGTGAAAGGAACACAATAAACTCAACAGAGTCAAAAATCAATAATTACAACATCTTCAAACAAGCCTGTCAGGGTTCATGTGTTTTCCTCACAGATCTTGGGGAAAGCCTTTCCCCCGTGCCTCAGTTTCCCTCACCTGGGAAATGAAAGTTTTATTCTGCTTCTCTTCTGAGCATACCTGGGTAACCAGTGGAGACCTGACCTGGGTCTGCCTTTTCTAAGGACTCTCACATGTTCTCCAGGTGTGCAGTGAATAGAGGCTCATCCCTGGCTGATTTCCCATTTCTACAGAGGAGAACTGATGCTTTTTCCTCCTACATAGACCTCAGCTGGATCAAGCACAGCAGAGTCTGACCCAGAAGGGCCCATGAATTCAGCTCTGTTGTTTGTTCATCCCATCTTCCACCACCAGGCATCTCTGCAACGAAACAGGAACTTTGCTTTGTAAGAAGCAGCTGAGATCCCTCCCCACAGCTTCCCAATCTGGGATTGTCACCAAGGAGACGACAAGGTCGATCACTACACGGGGAGCCAGGGGTTATAGGCAGGAATGTCTGCCACCAGTTTTCCTACAACTTTGTCCCTGGTCCCTCTGACAGCACCTCTTGTTCTTCTGGAGCTCTCACAGCTGGAGGTGAAGGGAGAAAATTTAAACATGTCCTTGGGGAAAGAGTGGCAGGAGGGGGCTGCCAAGGAGGAGAACATAAACTGCTTCACCCCAATAAGCAAGTTTTCAAAATACTGCCTGGGGATGCCACAAGCAGCTTCCTAGTGGGGACACAGCTGCATTTTCTTCAAACCAGGGCTCCTCAGGAGCATTTTCATCCCTGTGAGAGTGGTGCGGCCCTGGTACAGGTTGCCCAGAGAAGCTGTGGTTGCCCCATCCCTGGGAGCATTCAAGGCCAGGTTGGATGGGGCCTTGAGATGGAGTTTTGAATGTGTCCCTGCCCATGGCAGGAGCTTGGAACTAGATGCTTCAAGGTTCCTCCCAACCCAAACTGTTCTGTGGTTCTGTGGTTCTGTGGAGTTTGGAGGTTTTTCCTATGTCTTTTTTCAAGAGTATACTAGGACCTTACACAGTAACAGCAAAGGCAGAGGTTGTACAGAGGTTCAATATCTTTGGAAACAAGAACAAACCTGTGACTTGAACAAGTTTCCTCATCACATCTGCTGAAATGTGATCTTGCTTTGCTTTAGGAAACTCCTCTGTTGTTTTCGTTTGTGGTTTGGGGTTTTCGTGTTGGATTTTTCTTTGGTTTTAATTTGACTAACACCAAGTCAGAGTGTTTCTTTCCTAGATTAACTGTGTCAGCTTTGGGAGAAGACTATTCTTTCACTCACCACTTGAATCCCCAGTGCCTCTGCCTGGAATGCAAATGTGACCCAGGGAAAGCTCCTCCAGAGTTTATCTTTCCCAGGGAATCCCCTAAACTTGGGAAAGCCAGATGTTAGAAAGGGATGTTTTGTTAAATCTGCCACGCGAGGGCAGCCTCTTCCACCTTCCCATGTTAAAAATCCTCCCAAATACAGGACAAAAGGCTCTTTAGTTCATTTGAAGTCCCTCGGTGATCATATTGCTGTGGTGACACGGGCTGCTGGCTGATTTTCAACGAGAGATGTACAAACAGTTGGACTTGATGATCTTAAAAGTCCCTTCCAACCCAAATGATTCTGTTATTCTCTGAAACACGGTTCTATTATATGAAAAAAGAATTAAAATTCATCACAGCTCTTCCAGAAAGGATGCCTGGAGCTGTAGGAATATTGCTTAAGGACAGTCAGAAGTACTCCCACACCTCAAACTGTGACCACTGAAAGCATGGAGTGTATGAAAACGTAATGACTGTAATGACTGATGAGTCGTGGTGTGTAACACTGAGATCCTTCTGGCTCTTACATCAAGAGCCACTACGTACAGCAGATTTTAAAAAGCTGATTTGTGCAACCCAGGGTTTATCAACTGCTGTTTGATGGAGTCAGTGCTGGATGGGGAGAGAACATCTCACTGAAGGCATTGAATGAAACACAGATTTTGCTCTGGGTAGTGTCCTTTCCTTTATTTGTGCGCTAGCATCCCAGTGGAGGTAAAAGATCTGCCTTCCCAGAGCAGAGAGCGGCAGAAAGAGACAGAGTGGTTTCTTCCAGGGGTCGAAGCCCTGCTAGAATGCTGCTGTGTCCAAGCTGGCAGCCCTGAGTGAGGATGCCAGCCCTGCAGTCAGAAAATCTGGAGAGAGGAGGAATAGCAGTGACTATCATTAAGTAAACTCATTTCTATGAACACCCCTTAAGGACTGGTCCCAGATTTCTCCCTGGGGTGCCTTTAAAGAATTAATGAAATGTTATGCTTAAGCTCTGTGTAGAAGATTAGCCTCTGGAAAGATTCTTCCTTCACCTCTCTGGAGAGAAGTGATGTTTTCCCATGGACTGAGCCTTCATCAAGAAAAGCACTCAGCATCCTCCTGGGTTTGCCACAACCCAAACACAGCAGATTGGCCTAAAGGACCAGAGCTCAACCTGATGAACTATCACAGCATCATTTGACAGCTTGTAGGAGCTGAATTTGTGCAGAAATTCAAGCCTTGCGCTTGATTCCCCAAAGCCTCAGCTCTGCAGACTGTCCCAGCAAGTTAATCAGGAAGATTATCAATTTACACCCACTTTGCTTGAACATGAGCAATTGACTATCAGAGCAGGAGTGAATTTGGCACCAGCCTTAACATATTAAGCAAATTAAGAGCTGGGATAAAAATCATTATATCTGACAGAGCAATTTGTGCATCAGAAGATGGTGTGCTTTTAATTCGTTGACAAGAAGGAGGAAAAGGGGGAGCATCCATTTGCTGCAAACCCAAAGATAACAGGGTGTGGTTTATTCTGGTGCCAACCCTTCCAAAAAAGAAATAAATTATCCGGCAACTGCCACAGAAAGATAAACATGTGAAAGAAGAATTGGCCGTTTATTGAAGAGGGATTCGTCCTCTTATCCTGGCACCATGCTGAGGGAAAATGGGGCATGGGATGAAAGCAGGTTAGCTCAGGACACCCCACGAATGGTTTCTCCAGGGTGAAAGAAGAGCTGTGTAAGTCTCTCCTACCTGACACTCTCATGGCTCAAGCAGGTTAAATCTGGAGGGGCCCAGGGCCCGGAGAGATCTTCAGCGTGGGAGTAAAGGCTGAGTGATGGGAAGCTGAGTATTGGCATTCTCTGATCCAGTCTGGGATCTCAGACAAGAGAGATGACAGCCTGATTTCCACCTTACCTACCCTTCATCTGTGTGGGAGGACATTTAGCAGCCTGAGATCATAGAATTCTAGAACAACACAATGGTTTGTGTTGGAAGGAACCTGATAGATCATGCAGACCCACCCCTTGTCATGGGCAGGGACACCTTCCACTATCCCAGGTTGCACCAAGCCCTGTCCAACCTGGCTTTGGACACTTACAAGGGTGGGGCAGCCACAGCTTCTCTGGGCAATCTGTGCCAGGGCCTCACCACCCTCCGAGGGAAGAATTTTTTCCTCATATCTCAAGTAAATCTGTCGTTTTAAAATGTTCCCCCTTGTCCTATCACTACCTGCCTGTGCAAAATCAGTCTCCCTCTTTCCATAAGCCTCCTTTAAGTACTGGAAGGCCACAGTGAGGTCTCCTCAAAGCCTTCTCTTCTCCATGCTCAACAATCCTAAATCTCTCAGTCTGTCAAGAGAAACACTGCACCTTTGTTTCAGAATTATGGAAGCAAATTTCTACTTAACGCCTCTCTGTGTTCACAGCTGCTGCACCACATTGAACAGGTTCTGCAAGTTGGGATAGATCTACATAGAGCAGGTAAGATTGGAGTCGTAGAAAAAAAGCAAATTCATGGGTTGCTCTATGACCATCATGAAGGACATGGATGACAATTCTTCAGCCTGCCCAACAGAGCAGCTTCTACACATCTTCTTTAATCTTCTGCCCTTTATTTTTATGCTGTGCCTTCAAGTCTGAGAGCACACTGAGGACTGCTATCAGTGCCATGACAGGAAATTTCTCTGAGGGTCGATGCAGAAGAGTCCTCTGGCAAAGAGGGCTCAGGATTCGACTGTAGCAGCTCTCTGTTCTGCTCTTTTGATTTAGGGGATAAAACAACCCAAAGCTAGCTCAGAGGTTAATGTTCTTTAAGGAGGGGTGAGGGCTTTGATGAAAGGTGTCTCAAAGGCTCTGCAGTACTGGGTACTTTGAGGGAGCACAGCTGAGTTGGACAAGACACCAGCAAGTTCAAACCAAGCTGCCCTGGGAGTTAGAGCTTCCCCTCAGCTCATGGTGATCTGAGAGGTCTGAGCTGATTCTGGGGTCAGGGGTTTTCTCCTGCACTCAGGGCTTGTAAGATGTATATAAAGGTCAGGGAGGGATGGCTGGGTGTAAAGCAGCTGCTGAGATGTGGTGCTTTGGAAAGCAGAGGGCACGGCAGAGGGGACTGCCCACCAGCTGGTTTGTTTTTACAGTCCTGAATAATGATCTTGAAAAAATTCCATCCACCTTCCTCAGACAGGCTGACAGAGTTCGGGTTGTTCAGATTGGAAGAAGAGAAGGCTCCAGGAAGACCTTAGAGCTCCTTCCAGAGCCTAAAGGATCTCCAGGAGAGCTGGAGAAGTTTTGGGCAAGGCCTGGAGTGCGAGAACAAGGGGGAATGGCTTGATGTTCTCACACTCCTTTTCCAACCTCAATGATTCTATGGCATGTGTGGCATGGGCATTCCCCAGACCCTCCCTCTGCCTGGGAAAGGGTATCTGGAGCATGCTGCTGATGTTGGTGTGGTGGGACAGGTTTGGGAAGGGCCAGTTCCTGTTCTCTGGCGGACAGCAGTCATTCCCTTCTCTTGCCTTCTCATGCCTGTGCATGCTGAAGGATGGAAGCTCAAATATCTCCATGGTTTTTATAGAATCACAGAATGGGTTAGGTTGGAAGGGATCTTCAGAATAATTCCATTCCATACCCCTGCCATGGGCAGGGACACCTTCCACTATCCCAGGTTTCTCCAAGCCCATCCAGCCTGGACTTGAACACTTCCGGGAATGGGAATCCACAACTTCTCTGGGCAACAAGCAAGCCAAGGTTTCTCTTTTCCTTCATCTCCTGACACCAAAGGAAAGAAGTTCATTTTTCTTCTTTTATAGCTCACAACCTTGGCCAGATGCAGGCAGGGAGAAGGAGGCCACTGGGTCTGTACTGCTTTAGGAAGTATCTAAATCCCCTCCAAATCTTCTTAAAGACACATTGAAGCCACACAGACCTCAAGAGAGATCTTCTTTTAGGAGAAGCTGGCTCACACTGGATGCCAAAGGAGGTGGCAAATGAAGAAAGAAAAAAAGCTGCGACTCTATAAACTCGTAAATCACCAAAGTCCTGGAAAAGAAGGGGAAAAAAAAAAAGGCAAGAACCCAACACGGCCTTTTTGGTTTGCAGATAAGCACAAAGTTTGGCAGGAAGGAGATTAGGGCTTTTTCCAGTCCACCTCTCAGTCGATAATCCCCACAGCAACAGAGCTCCGGGCTGCAAGCAGCCACACATGTTCCCCCGCAGAAAATGGGAAAGAGCAGAGGGGCAGGGGGACGGGGCAGGGGACAGCTCATAATTAACTCTGCTGACACCACGGGAAAGTCCAGACTGACCCCCTGCACACACCTCCCTCTTCCAGCAGGGTTGTTCTCTGAAGAAGCATTTTTGCTGCCTTTGCTGATTCAAAGCTTTTGGAAGCCCTGTGATGCTTCTTGGGAAACTCCAGCCTGACTCTATCAGCTCCTGCCAGCAGACAGGAGTCGTTATGATTAATGACAGCAGAAAACTGTCAATGGCAGACACGAAGAATTAAGTTGTCACCAACATTTAAAAATCAACACTAGGCCATGGGAAGGATGGGGGAGGAGGAGAACGGCTGTGCAATATCTGCAACTTCTCAGTCTCTCCCCAGTTCCTCCTGAGGTGGCCTAAATCCATCCTGAAAAGAAATTTTTAAAAACCACCACATTAAAATTTAATAACTTTAATACCCAAATAGTTTTATAAATAATTTAAATTATTAACTTTTTAAGAAGTCATAACTCGTGTTACCAGAGATGCCCAAAGTCCTGCCAGACACCCAACTGCTACTCAAAGCATACAAGTGTCCCAGGGGTCTTGTGTCACATCTGCCAGCCCTGTGTGGACATCACAGGTGCCCTGGGACATCTCCAGTAGCATCAGTTGTGTTCAGGTAGCCTGGTCAAGTCCCTGCAGTACTTCCTGGGACACGGGAGAACCAAGTGAGGGAGAGCAGATGTCACCCAGGTACCAAGGGACAGGATGAGAGGAAATGGCCTCAAGCTGCACCAGGGGAGGTTTGGGTTTGATATTAGGAAAAAAGAAATAATGGAAAGCTTTGTAAAGCAACAGGAAATGCTGTGGTGGTGTCACCATCCCTGGAAGTGTTCAAAAAACATGTGGATGTGGCACTTGGCATGGTTTAATGGTGAACATCGTGGTGGTGCTGGGTTGATGGTTGGACTTGGTGTTCTTAAAGGTTTTTTTTAACCTTAATAATTCTATGAAATGGAAAGGACCAGTGATGGTGGATAAACACAACAATAAATTCAAGCAGAGTTAATTGGAAGGAGATACAGAGCAAAGTGTTCCCAGGCTCTCTGAAACATCTTCCCACTGTCCACCAGGGCTGAGCATGGGGATGCAGGAGGCCAAAGGAGAGTCCTGGAGGCACCAAAAATCCTCTAAAATCAAATATCTTTCTCCAGGGGGCATTCTCAGGGCTGGGGGATAGAAAAGACAAGATCTCAGGACTCCAGGGAGCATCTCACAGAAACAGTGTAAATCAAAGGTGAGAAGTGCAGATGGAACTGCAGAAGTTTCTTTTCTTAAAGATAAGAAGATGATTCTCCCACCTCTGCAACTCTTTGTCCCACTGCAAACACAGGAGGATGGACTCTCCTGTCCATTCCCACATGCCTTGGCCACAGTGGAATTCACACCCCTACAGCCCAGTGGCCTGAGGAAGATTCATTCCATCATTCCTCACATCCCTGACTTCCACAGGTGAAAGACGAAGCAGAGGCAGGGAAGGGGACTGCAGACAGGCCCTCCCCTTCCACAGTGGGGGGTATTTTCCTATCAGGAGCTGATTAGATTTGGGCAGAGTGCTCCTTTCCAGAGCATTCCTTGCAGGAGGGGTCTACCGGGGGCTGTGTGATGCAGCCAGAAGGGAGTGGTGGCCTCGGTGACAGCCACAGGCTGTGGGATGTGGGGTCACACTCCATCCCTGGAGCAATCCCAGACCTCCACAGTGCACAGATGGCTCCTTTCCGTCATCTGACCTCATTGTTTAATCTGACCTGATCTGGTGCTCTAATCTAGCCTCCATTTTAATCACCACCACCAAGCTGGGATGGTTTCCCTGGGCTCCACCCCGAATTCCTTCCCTCTGAGGGCACACGAACAGCCCGGACCCATCGTCTATCTGAGGGGACACCCTGGGCTAATTTCTCTGTGAGATCTGCATGGGGGCTGCTCCCAAATCATGTGGAGGAGGTGCTGCTGCTTGCAGCCATCACTGCAGTAAGAGGATATTTCCACTTCATCGAGTCAGAAGTTCTTCCTATACTTGCTGCAGGTCCCAAGGGTTTCTAAGACCCTTGGCAATTTTTGATCACTGCTTTTGTAGTGTTTGGGGGACCCTTAAAAAATGATCTGCTTGGTCACAAGACTGCAATTATAGAATCACAGAATGGTTTGGGTTGGAAGGGACCTTAAAGATCATTCATTTCCATCCCACTGCCATGGGCAGGGACACCTTCCACTAGACCAGATTGCTCCAAGCCCCATCCCAACTGGACTTGGACACTTCCAGGGGTGGGGCAGCCACAGCTTTTTGGGTTTGCATGATGGCTCTGCCAAAGAGACCCTGTGCATGACCTTGGTCAGGTCACTCAGACTTGGTGGCAGCACCTAAACTGTGGGAAGCTTTTCCAGATTTCCTGCTCTGCATCATGTCCTGGTTCTGCTCTCTGTTCAGACAAAGGCAGCCACAGGTGATCCCCAGCCCATCCTTGGCAAGTAGCAGACAGCACAGCCCCAAGGAAGCTGCAGTGCTCTCCAGTTGCCTGTTTGAAGATTAAAAACTCCTTGCCCCAGTCCTCCCTCTTTGAAAGTCTCAGCTCAGCCTCTCCAGGTCCAAATCCACAGATAGTGCAGCAAAGAAGAAATGGGGAAGCACAGAATGCAGCTGAACAGAGCTGCAGACTCTGATGAGTCCCAAAGTGCTTCACCCAAACCAGGTCTCAGCCAACTGTAGGACAGCCATACATACACACACATCCTTCCCGATAGCCAGAAAGGATTTATTCCACACAATCTCCCCTGCCTGTAGCCTCAGAGGGTGGGAAGGGGTCTGGAAAGGTCACATAGTCCATGACATCCCCGCAAGGCAGGATCAGCTCTGCTCTGGCCCCGCTGACAGATGTTTGTGTAACCTGCCCTCAGAGACCTCCTGTAAAGGAAGGCCACGTCCTCCCCCCAGCCATCTCCTCCTCCTCTCTCCAGGGTAACTCCGAGGATTTTCCCACGCTGTCCAAATTACTCTGCATCTCCCCAAGCTGCAGAGAGCCCCTCTCCTCTCAGCTGCAGTTCTTTTCCCAGACTGAACAAGTAGAAACAATTTGCTGATACCTTTGCAGCATGGAAAAAAATAATCCATTCTAGGCTGTCTTTGCTTCACATCAACACACAGCCCCTAATTCACAGCCCTGTCAGCATCTAGGAGAGGATGTGGCTCTGCCAGAAGCTGTCTGGCAGCAGAAGTGCTCCCAGCTTTCGCTCTCTCACAGCACAGAGGGAGATTCCCTGCAATCTGGTGGTGAGAAATGAGAATAAAATGTGACTTCTTTTCTGTCCCTACTCCAGGCTAATCTGGGATGACACTTGCTCAGTTGCCTCGTTCCTCACATTGTGTCCCACTGTGGTCTCCTGAAATCTTCTGTTTCAATAAATTTTGCCTCCTCCTCTCTCTGCAAGCCTTTAAGAAACAGCACTGATAGCTCTGCTTTGTGCTCTTCCAGGGGAGAGCCTTCAGGTGAAGGTGGACTTTGCACAGAGAAAGTCCCACTTCCAAAACACCTCAGTTCTCCATCCTCTCTCCTTCCACCATGGATACTTTTTTTTCTCTGAGATTAAAGGAGCTGGCAAGTGGAAAGCAAGTATTTATGCCCAGACTGATGGCTGGTGATAAAACTTCCAAGTTTTGAGTTGATCCTTTGGTATCTCAGTGCTGATCCCCACCTGCTGCTCAGGGACAGCATCTCCTCTTCCCCCTGTCTAAATTTTGCCACGGCCTGTTTTAAGGGAACTGCTGAGACCCTGCCCAAGACATTTATTTGCCATCTGATGGTGAAGGTATCCTGTTTTGCCATTTTTCTCTGCAATCAAGCGTGCCACAACTGCAGTGTAATTCTAGGAATTCCAAGACACACCATTATTGCAGCAGCTGGGACTTTACATCCAAAACACACACGTGATCAAATTGAAAGGCTTAGCAATACCAATTCTTCTATTTCTTCTGGTATTACATTGACTTTCTTGCTGAAACAATTTTCACTGCAATATCCTACAAGGGAAACTGCTCCCAGATGCCTGAGCTTAGGCTGCAGATTTGGCTCTGAAGCCAGGTTTCACAAATGCTCCTGGTGATTTTCTGTAGAGCTTGGAAATCCTGAAGGGGTTTTTTTCTGTGTCAAGTTCACTTTATTTGACTTGGTAGGCTGAAAAGCAAGATCTAGATCTCTCAGCAGCCCTATTTAAATGTTATTTAAATGTGCTGTCACATTGGTCTTCAGTACTGCTTGAGAAATTCTCATCTGCCCCCTTGGAAAGCTGTGGCTTCCAGGGATTGCAGAGAGCAGGATGATTTCTTGGTGCATTGCACCAAGGGATTTAAATGCTATGTGCTCTTTTAGTTCTGAGGCACTTCTTAATTAAGCACTGATTAAAGTTTGGGGATTATTTTGTAACATAATCACTGTTTTGCAGGGACTAGTGCTCTGCCAGGGCTGACTGCACGGGTTACACCCTGGGCATTGAGAGATCTCAGGCATCTGGGACTGGGTTCTTTTAAAGGTGGGTGCGTTTCATTTGCAGAAGGGCTTTTGTACCCCTTCTTCACCTCTCAGGCCTGTGGCACAGTTTGTATCCCAGGTGTGCTAGGCAAGCTGTGCTTAGTTAAATCACAGAATTTTGGAATAGTTTGGGTTGGAAGGGACCTTCAAAAGCCCTCTAATCCAACTATCTGCAACAGGCAGGGACATCTTCCACTAGACCAGGTTGGTCCAGTCCCTGTCCAATCTGTCCATAAATGTTTTCAGGCATGAACATGGACCTCTATGGGCAACCTGTGACAGTGCTTTACCATTCTTATTGTAAAAAACTTCTTCCTTATATTTTATATAAATGGAACCTCTCTTAGTTTACAACCATTACTACAGGCCCTGCTAAAAGGTCTGTTCCCATCTTTTTCATAGGGCCCCTTTAGGCACTGGAAGGGGCTCTGAGCTCTCCCTGGAGCCTTCTCTTCTCCAGGTGAACACTCCCAGCTCTCCCAGCCTGGCTCCAGAGCAGAAGGGCTCCAGCCCCTGGAGCATCTCCGTGGCCTCCTCTGGACTCACTCCAGCAGCTCCACATCCCCCTGGTGCTGGGGACCCCTGAGCGGGAGGCAGCTCTGCAGGTGGGGTCTCAGCAGAGCAGAGGGGGAACACTCCCTCCCTCGACCTGGTGCCAGGCTTTGATGCACGGTGTTCCCTGGGTGTAATGAGCAAACCGAGCCCTGCTCTCAGAAACCACAGGAACAGCTCCCTCCTTTCACTGTTTTCTGACACCTGATTTCAGGTCAGCCCTGCCAGTGCCAGGTCCAGGCGTGTTCCCTACAGCTGGGCTTGTCCATGTTGGATGGACAACAGCCATGGGGCTTCTTCTCCTCCCTCTGAGTAGCTGATGGCCTCAAATCATCTCCTAACCCACAGCAAAATGTTTTTCTCTGCTCAGCCTCCTCCATCTTGTCCTATCTGCTCTCCCATCGTGGTGTTTACGCTCTTCAAAGAGCTGAAAGCCGTTATCCTATCTTCGCCTTAGTCATAATTTGGCCAGGACTTACACATTTCTTTTCTCCTTTTATTCTCTAATCTGCCCTCTCAGGTCTCTCCCATCAGGAGTCCGGTCTCACAGGCTGCTTGGGTTTCTCTGTTTATCTTGGAGCAGGAGCAACTTTTTGAAATCCTAACGACGTATATTTTGCAAAGCTAGCTGTGAAGCAAGAGACTTTCACACTCAACAAGCTCACGGGTGGCAAAGTGCCATGGGACAGCTGTGGAATGAAAAGGGATTAGAGGAGCTGAGTGGATGCCTCTGAGACATAACCCCAGTCCCTCAAGTCCCTTCTCCAGCAGAGGGACTGATGTGGGCTGTGCTGTCCCACCCTGATACAACTTAGCTGGCAGGATCAGAGCACAGATCTTGGCAAGAAACCCCTGTGAAAACTCCATGAAAACCTCATCATGAGGCTGTAACAGGGGAGGGCAGTGCCTGCTCTGCAGACCCCAGGCTGCCAGATCAGCTTGTGCCTGAGAAATGTGTCTTTTCCTGGGGTTTTCCTGTGCCCTTTCCATAGACTGGCCTGTCAGCTGATGAAGTGATTTAGCCTCACTCCTTCTCAGCCAGATGTTGGATCTGTGAGAGTGAGTCCAGAAGAGATCACAAAGGTGATTTGAGGGCTGGAGCAACTCTGCTGTGAAGGCAGAATGAGGAATTTGGGGTTGTTCAGCCTAGAGAAGGAAAGGGACAAAGGAGACCTTATTGCAGACTTCCAGTACTTAAAAGGAGCTTATAAAAGAGGTGGAGAGCAGGTAGTGATAGTTCAAGGGGGAACATTTTTAAACACTTAAGATTCAGATGTTAGAAAAAGGTTCTTTACTCGGGGAGTGGTGAGGCCCTGGCACAGTTTGCCCAGAGAAGCTGTGATTGCCCCATCCCTGGATGCATCCAAGGCCAGGTTGGATGAGGTTTGGAACAACCTGGGATAGTGGGAGGTGTCCCTGCCCGTGGCAGGGAGGGTTAGAACTGAATTATCTTTAGGTTCTTTCCAACCCAAACAGTTCTATGATTCTATGATGTCAACATGCAAACAGGCTGGAAATCACAGCTCACCCCAGCTGGGTCTGCCTGGTGGGGCTGTTGGAGGGAAAGACGAGCACTTACAGCAGGAGAAAAGGAGGGAATCTGCTCTGCAAGCCATCGCTCCATTTGTGAGAGATCATGGAATCACAGAATCATCTAAGTTGGAAAAGACCCCCAAGTTCACCGAGTCCAACCATTAGCACAACACTGCCATGTGCTGTGTTACCACTAATCCATGACCCTAAGCACCACATCCCCCATCCTTTGGGCAGGTCTGTTGAATGACTGATGGGAATAACATGGGAAAAAGCCTCTTCCCATTTTAAGATAAGGCCAGATCGGACCCCAGAGGAGTTAACAAAATTAGACTGCTGCCAGAAAACACTGAACCATCACAGCCCTTGGGGCTTGGATTAAAGTTTTAGGCTGCCTGTGACATTGTTAGAACTTTCTGCCCATGCAAACTGAAACCTCTCACTATTCACAGCAACCTCCCTCAAGTCTGGGATGACTGGGAAACTGGAATGAGAGTGACTGGTATGGGGAGATGCCCTCTCTTACCCTGCAGAGCAGTGACTTCTGGTGGCACTGGCACTGGGCAGAGGCTTGGCATGGTTGTGCCATTCTGACAGGCCAACAAAAGTGGCAAAAAACGGTGTAGAGCTGGGTTGAGGGCAGGTCAGGTTGGATGGCAGCAAAAGGCTCTTCCCTCAGAGGGTGGTGGGGCACTGCCCAGGCTCCCCAGGGAATGGGCACAGCCCCAAGGCTGCCAGAGCTCCAGGAGCATTTGGACAATGCTGTCAGGCACAGGGTGGGATTGTTGGGGTGTCTGTGCAGGGCCAGGGGCTGGACTGGGTGATGCTTTTGAGTCCCTTCCCACCGGATATTCTGTGATTCTATAAAACATCCTTCCTGTAGATGCTTTTTTTCACCTTGTAAAAATAAAGGCAGGCAGGAGAGCAATGTGATCCCCCAGGGAAGAGCCAGGTGAGGGTCACTGGATACCAGAAATCCCTCTCTTGGCTCACCACAGGCTTGCGTTGAGACTTTGGCCAACACCACCACTCTTTTCCATTTTTCCCCAGCTTCCTTTTGTGTTGTTACATTGGAAGTTCACGGGAGGGTTTCCCTGTGGCCGTGTGGGGGTACCCACATGTGTGTGCAACATTCTGAGGTCTCTCAGTACAATGGCAATATAAATTATATTGTGTCAAATTCTTGGAGTGGTGGTACTGGCAGTTTCCTCCCTCAGAGACTTTACAAAATTGCTACCTGTGAAATTAAATGAAACATTTCTTCTCCTGGGGTTTAAACAATACACTCCCTCTAAGTTGGGATAAGGATTTCTTTGTGCTACATTACTTTATAGATTAATACAGTGCAGAAAATTAATTACCTTTTATTCAGTAAGGCTTTTTTTTTTTTCCTTGCAGATTTTAGATTTTCAATTTGCAATGAAAACTGAGGGGAGACCGCAGGAAATCCCACGTATGTGAGGAATGTAACCTTAAGATCTGGTTCCTGGTACCTGGTCTGCTCTGCTCCTAGGATCTGCTCTGCCTCCCCCAGCTGATAAGAGCGCTGCTGGGTCTGCCTGCCACGCTCATTCCATTACTCCTGACACTGTCTTTTGTCTCCAGTGGGCTCTGGACAGGCACAAATCAAAGCTGTCACGTCCTGCAGAGCCGTGGTTTGGCCTGGCGTGCAGAGATCTCTGAACTCTGCCTTGTGCAACCATTTATTACAGGCAGGAGAGGTGTGGGGTGGAAATTCAGATGCCTCTTTTGCCTCGTCCCCCAGCCTCAAACACTGATCTTGAAGGGTGAAGTCTTGCAGCACTGCACCAACCAGAGCTCTTTTGGTGGTCCAGGGAGTACAGCAGGGAGGGGAAGAGCAAAGCACCACTAAGATCTTATCACAGGAGGGATTTGAAGAGCAGTAAAATATTTCTGAACATGCTTTTTATCTTCCAGATCATCAGGTAGAGACCCCAAAGCAGTGTGTGCATGTGGACACACACACACAAATGGACAAATACCCCAGATTTCCCCTTCAGGGATAAATAAATATCCCTCTGTGTTACTTTGTCAGGCCATTTTTTTGGTTCTGCTCTTGCTGCTATAACTTAAAATTCTTTGGAGAGCTTAGTGCCCAACTCCACTGCCACCGCGACATCTCTGCCCATGAATTCTCTGAGCAGGGAAGATGCCAGAGCTGGCAGAAGGCAGCCCAGCTGGAAAGCTGGCCAGGGATGGGTTTGGCCAGCGCAGGTACCACTCCATTCCAGAGGTCACTGAGCCACTGCCAATGTTTTCCGTGCAGAGCTGGCTTAGGGAGGACCTTGCTGAAGTGCAGAGGGCAGCAGTTTTATCTGTTGCAGCTGGCTATCTTTAGGCAATTTTAATAAATCAGTGGGATTAGAAACATTCCAGCCTCCTCAGAGGTGTTTAACCCCGTCAGGCTGTGCGATGAGGAGGAGAGTTTTTCTAAACTGATTGCATTAAAAAGGAAGATCTGGAGGAGTTTGAGGTTATATCCTCTTGAGCAAGTGTTAAAGGGATGATGCCAGCTTCCAAACCATCCTCTGGGGATATTCTTACTTGTGTCAGCCTTAATAAAGGTGCCAGAAGCCATGAAGAAAACCTCTGGATCTGTCCTACCCTGGCTCCGTGGCATATTATCTCCATCAGAGATCTTTCTGTCATCTATTAAGAGGTGTGAATCTTTTCCACAGTTCCCTAGAAGACAAGGCACATGGATTTGTTCCTAGATTTTGGCAGTTTGGCAGTTTGTCTGAGGATCTGGAGAGGAAAGAGGCCTTGAACTTCTAGTGGGCAAAGTAGGGGCAGGAACTGTCCCTGAGGTGGTCTCTGGCACCCATCCAGGGAGTTTCTGATAAATGGTTATCCAGCACTTGTCCTTCTGCACACCTGACAGGACAAACAGGTCGACAGACAGGGCTCTGAACAACCTGATGTAGTGGAAGATGTCCCTTCTCATTGCAGGAGGTTGGACTAAATGACTTTTAAAAGTCCCTTTTACCCCAAACTGTTCCATGACTCTGCAATTCTATGACCCAGAGGGCTCTGCACAGTGTGGGAGCAAATTTCTGCAAAATGGCCTGCCAGGAAAAAAATCCACATTAATTACCTTTACAGGGACAGTCTTCAAGCTTCACAATTCCAAGCCTTTGCATCTAGTAGACCATGACAGAGGTCCTGAGCTTCACAGTCCACATTGCTGCCCAGGGAATGCTGTCACTGAAGTGGCTCTCTGCTTTGACTCTCTGCCATCAGGGTATTTGCAGTCTGGGTCCTACACAAATTTGCAGTCTGAGGACCTCCACAAACCATGACCCTGAGCTTGCCTAATGTCTGTAGGCATTATCTAATCACCCTTTGAGATTGTTCCCTAAGGAAATGTGCTTCCCTTCCCAGCAAAGCATTTCCCACTGACAGAGATGGAGCACTGGTGAATTGAGAGGTGCAGGGGTGGCTACAGAGACCTGTCACCTTCCTTCCTGGGCCTTCATGGAGAAAAGCTGCTCAATGCAGCTCTTTTTCCAGAGTTAAGTGACAACAGAAAAGAGAACAGAAATATTTCAGAAACAATTGTATTTTTAAAATTCACCAATGTTTTCTGCTCAGAACAGTCAGCATATAAAATAAGGAAAACTTGGACTTCAGTGGGATTTAGAATGTAATGTTACATTTGCCTCATTATTTTTCTCCTAGAAATTCTCAGTTCTTTACAAACATGTCAGAGGTTGGGGAATT
>VZRZ01002109.1:114616-161981 GCA_013398175.1 Climacteris rufus | reverse complement strand
TTTTAAACAGCGGCCAGAAATCTTCAGCGCTTTTCAGGAAGGGAAGGGGATCGCTGGGCTCCTGGGTACGGATGGTGCGGGGCAGCGATCCGCCCTAGCCCGATGGCTCTTACCCTGGATGTGCCCGAAGGATGCCGAGACATCCCGGGCGCCGCCGCACTGCGGGGCCGGGGGAGGGCGAGGCGCCGTCCCGATCCCGATCCCTCTCCTGCTCCTTGGGCAGGCACGGCCCCCTGGGGCGGGAAGCGGAGTCAGCCAGCGCCTTCCTCCGATGGGAATGGAAGTTTTAACCAAAACATGATGCAAAAACCTTCCCGTGTCTGAAAAAAAAGATCGGAGAGGAGACACTGTCAGAAGAGACAAACTTGTTTAACCACCCCCGTTAGCGTAAGGCAGCCTCATTAAGCAGATCTCATCATCTCTTTAGAGCATGAATTTAAATTGTGCAACTTCTGCGGGAAGGAATTAAAAGGAAAAAATGAAAGAAAAGGGCAAAAAAGAATGGAAAGGAATAAGGAAATAAGAGAAAGGAAAAAAGAGAGAGGAATGGAAAGAAGTGAGGACAGGGAGAGGAGAAGAAAACTTGGCGCCTGCCTCTGTTAGACTCTGGTGTGGTCTCCTGCTTTCTGCTCAGAGATGGAATATTGGCCAAAGCCCTCAGGGTAACACTTAATTTAACTAAAATAGCATCTATTTGGATGCAATTTCCACCCACACAGCTGCCACAATAAGACCAAAAAACCTTATAATTCTATATTTAACACTACTCCAACATTATTATGGGTTTTTAACCCACAGATGATTTATTCTCCCACATATGCCCGTATAAAGAAATTAGTTCATGAAAACAGTCAGAGCAAGCAGCTGCCAGTTCAGTGAGACACGAGAAGTGCAGGGAAAGAAAGAGCTCTGCTGTCACTTCCCTGCTGCCATGTAGGATGCAGTGGATGCAGAGATGGCACTTTGGGAGCTGTCCCATTAGGCACAGTGACTGACAGCCTGGATCAGGAGAGGCTCCCCAGTGAGATCAGCACACCCGAGCACACGGAGGGAGTGAGGGAGAGCTGCATTCCACCCTGCAGAGGGAAGAGTCTCTGGGAGGAAAATGGGGTTCAGTCGCCAGCTTCAGTCTGAGAAACGGGATGGCAACACATGAAAGGAGGGGCTCCAAGGGCTCTCAGCACTGAGTCCTCTCTTCCCTCAGGAAAATATATGGGATACTTTACATGAACTGTCTGAACCCAAATATTTGTTGCTGCTTTTTGCACGGGGAAGGCCATTCTGAAATAACCCCTTTTCCAAATAACTAGAGACCTTCCAATTTCCAGACTTGATTTGCTCAAGGTCAGTGTATATCCCCTTACCACTTTTCCCATTAATTTATATTGTTCTTTTCTCTGAATTTTAATTCCTAGAATACACTTTGCCCAGCCCTTGCTTTCCTAAGCTAAAGTTGGTGAAGCTGTGTTGTCACCCTGTTCCTTACTCCTCTGAACAGCCTTTCCCTGCATCCAATCCAGTGTTGGTTCAGGCAGAGGAAATTCTAGATGAGATTTTTTTTTCCTAAAAAGTGCACAAAGACATCAATATTCCCTATCTCTACAAGAAATTCCCATAACAAAGGTGCAAAGTACTTAGATAAACACGGTGATGGCAACACTGTTATTCTGACGGAGATAAATGTTTGCCAGCAGGCGAATAAACCCTTGACAACCTGTGAGGTCTTTAGATGTCATTCTTTGTCCCTAAGATTTTGTATGTTCTATTGACAAATTATCCATTTATATTTCCAATTCAACCCCTTTTACAGTGATATAAGGGATGTTACAGCAGCAGCAGTATGGATGTATAGCAAGTGGAATACTTTGTTTGAATAAGGTCTTTATAATTTCACCAGCAAATCTAATTTTTGCATCTCTTGGCTAAATAAAAAAATTGATTTTTTAAATTCCATTACAATATAACCTAAGGCAACAAGGTACCTTTAAAATGTTGCAAAGTTCTGAGTATAGACACAGCACTGAAACTAATTTTAACTTACCTAACTACTGGGATTTTTGGCCATCTACAAGAAGGAAAAATCTATATATGATTTGGCCGATTTTATCAGAATACTTGGAAGAGTTTCTATCATCAATTAGGGACAAATGAAAGGGGTTTTTATTTAGAGACAGGAAGTGACTAAAGGTCTTGGAGGGAAACAGGAAGGGAGTTCCAGATTCCCTGACCAAGGCAAATTAACAAGCGAGAGGAAAACAGAGCTCTGCAGTACTGAAACTATACTGCAAAACACCCTGGGTTTTGGCTCTTTAGAAAAGTATTCTACAATGCAGCTATGAAGACTCAACAAGCAGGAGTGTTTTGCAGATATTCAGCAATTTCATTTACAAACTTTGTTTCCATGAGCTGTTTTCCTATAGCAAAGTTAGGAAGGGAAGCATTCCATGGGTGAAAGCCCAGCAAGGGTGTTTCTGAATTTCCAGTGCTGCCAATGGCAATGGACTGGTGGGATTTTTTTTCTGTCCACTCTGACCTTCTGCTTGATCTTACACAGAAGTAATATGATATCACATCATATCATAGAGTAGGATAATAATGGTGATAGGACAAATGCAGTACTATCACTTCACAGCAGGACCCAACAGAAAAAAAACCACATTTGGTCTCAGATAGCGATTTTAAAAGATGGATTTAAAATTGCGAGGGTGACTGGATTTCTGTCCCTCTTTTTAAGCTTTAAGGACAATCCCCCAGGTTTCAGACATCATGTCTTTATCTCTGGAAGGATAAAACTCTGCAGTTCTTTGTTTTCAGATTATGCCTGTGCTGCAGAGCCTTGGGCATTGAGCAGATTTGCCTCACAGGTTTGCCTTTGCTTGAACACCTGCTGTATTTCAAGATCAGCAGTGGGATATTGTGACAAAATCACTGCTTATTTTATTAACACAAATGCAGCATACGGAGGGGAAAAGTGTGAAAACAATAGAACAAAGGGATTTCCACCTCTTGATGGCAACTGAGCTAGGTTGGGCTTTATCAGAATCTTGTCCTGTGGGGCCTGCCTTGTCCTCTGCTAGAAATAACATTTTGTTGATGGTAACTTTTCTAACCTGGTATATTCTTTAATGTTCCAGGCACTTCCTATGCCAGAATTGTTTGACTGGGATCAAACCCATCCTTTTCTACAGTGAATGTCCTAATAACCATGTCAATATACAGTATTCTGATTCAGGTCTGTCACAAGACATCCTTCACAACTTCCTTCAGCCAGCCAGGAGCTGAGCCCATCCATCTGCATGAACAAGAGCAGTTTCAGGACAGCTCTAAAAGACACCAACTGCCACCAGTGAAAAGCTGCCATTAGTTACAGCTTTAAATTCCTGCATCCAGGTAATTTCTTTTGGGTCTCTGTAAGCTGTCATTCAGAGGGACCAAAGCTGATGCATGGCATTAAAATGATGTTACAGCAGTGAACAGGAAGACATTTGTTCACCATTAAAATACGCCAGCATTTGAAGGGAACCAAAGCAATGAAAATGCTCTCCAGCAAATGAGACTGTGACATGAAAAATTCACCTCCCTAAGCTGCACATGGATCTACTGTTAATGGGATTTTGGTCTGACTACTATTTTCCTTGGAAAGACCTCTTAGGCCTTAAAGGACAATACAGTTAATTTTATGTCTTACTGACACCCCCACTCCAAGTAGTGCAGTCCTTCCACACCCAAACAGGTCCTTGTTTACAATCTCAACCATTTCCTGCAGCACTTCCATGCTCCTGGATAACCTCCCATCTACATACTGAACTCAGAGAAGGCTGCTTAGCTTGTAGGACTAACAAGTTTCCAACGAGCAGATACTGTGGATTTAAAATAAATACTTTCCTTCAAGTCCTCCCCTTTGCCCAAGTCAGAGGGGTGAGGGTTGGACCCCTTGAGGGCCCATGCAGTCAATCAGAAAAGGCCTTAAGTGAAAATAAAGACTCAAGAGTCACCTTTCATTATTACAATGGTGCAATGCATTAACAACACAATGAACCAAACCTGCCCATTCACTCATGAATTTTTGTCTATTAGGAAAAGAAGACCGTGGAAATGTGGCAGAATGATGTACACTAAATATTTGTTAATACCACTTGCTAAATTCAGGTCACTGTAGAAAATTTAAACATACAAGAATGTGAAGTCTTCTGAGATTTTCTGTGAACATTCCTAAAATTTTCTAAGGAATTAGAATGAATGGTGAAAATTTTTCTAATTCCCAGATACATGTAACTCACCACATTAGGTTTAATGTTGCTACTCTTCAGCCCCTCACACTTTCAGGAAATACAATTAAATTATTCACTTACCAGTTTGTCCATAATACTTCTCACTCTTGAGGAGCATTAGGACCATTGGCTTAATTGGACCTAGACACAAAAAATCCATTCTCTATTAACACCTCTTGCAAACAGCTCCAGGTAGTATCAACTTTTTCTAATCCATGTTTCCCACTCGTACTTTTCATTTTAAAACACCTCCACTTGTGATTCCAGGTACAGAACTGGTGATGCTATTCAGTGACTAGAACTGACACCTCCAATAGCAAGTATGAATGCTGTTCATGGCATTTTACCCACATTCAGAGCTTTTTTAAAACTTTCATATTTCACAGTTATAATAATTTGGAATTTAAACTGGTTTGCTTTGTAAAGGAAAAAGTGCATATAATTAATAGTAGAAATCAATTTTTGCTCTTTCTCAGCATTGATATTGACCCACTTAGGAAAGAAACAGCCTGGTAACCAACATTCAGGGTTATTCCCTTGGCTGCCAAATGTGCCCGAGGAGAAAACAGATTGATGGTAGCAACATTTTCACCATTACTGTAGGCAAGGCTGATGGCATCACTACCGGAATTAGGAAACTTAACTACACAGGCAAAGTGTGCAGAGGAACAGCAGTACTGCTCTGAACTCACATTTGAAAGGAAAAGCTGCTACTCTGCCAGCACTCTGCTCTCTGCTTAACAACTTGTGCCTTGCAACTGCTTGGACCAGGCTGCAGCAGCTGGAGCCTTCCTCTGGCTGATGGTGGTGTCTGGGGCCACAGAGCATTGCTGATTTCCAGGCACTGAATGTAGGGCAGCTTTGGGAGGCACCACCAGCACTGTGACTGCTGCTTCTTTCTTATGAGTATTTAGGGAGCTCTTCCTTTTATCTGGGTCAAGGATAGGACAGCAATGTCCAACATGACTCCCCTGCTTTCTCAGCATCACATCCAGCTGATCACACACCAAACTCTTTACCTCCCTCACCCTTCCCCACATCAAATATTCTAGGTTTTGCACACTTTGGACAATTTCAGTTAACTATGGTAGAGGCAGAAGATTCAAGGATATGAAATTCCTGACAATTTTGTAAAAACCAGCAAGTGGCTAAACTTGCAGAGAGCTGGTGAGCTCTCCTGTGAGGAGGGAACCAGGAGAACTTGGTGGTTCCCCATTCCACTGGTACATACACAAGCAGTTTTTACAAGCCCGTCATTTACCCAGATGGCAAAACCAAAAAGGAGGATGAGAGGTGTGAGAATGACTGAAGATATTCCAGGATAGAGATGCAAACAATGTAACACCTGAAGCTATAGGAAACCTGAATTTGCTTGTTTTACTGGTTTTGGAACTAGTTTCTGACTCTTGTAGATAGAGTTGTGTTTTAGGTGAGTCATGCCAGCAGAACTGTGCTGAAGACTACCTAAGAGCAACCACAGAGTTGGCAAGGGAAAAAAAGGAAGATAAATCTTGTAGGCTGAATTTGTTCTGATATATCCTATGAAAAGGAACAGAAACAAAAGAAAAAGATGCTGAGAAAACAGCACATGAAAGAGAAGTGACATGGGACTCTGAAAGAAAACCAAAGTTCTTCAGACTTCTAGAGCATGACATTTGGCAGGTATCATTTAGTCTAAACTATTTTCAAATGTTTTTTTTCAGTGCAAATGTAGTTTTTACTCTTCTCATTGTAACTGTGAAGAACTAACATTTCAGTAAAAACTAACAACTTGAATGACATGTAACATCTCTTTAAATGACTACTTCATCACAGGCTGTTAGCTAGGATTCACTGGATTTATTCCACCAGTTAGAATCAGGTTGCTAAACAATGCAAGTTTTAATATGCAAGCCTGGAAATAACAATAACTTGACCATATCCTGGGTAGAAATGCCTGGGTAAATTGAAAAAAACCCACTGAGTTTGGCTTTAGTGATAACCAGTTGTGTGTCATTTGTTTCTCATCCAATTTTACCCACTTATAGCTTTTTAAAAATAAAATCAGAATTTAGAACTAGCAATCTTTAAGAGGTACCCAACTACACTGGTTCAACAGAATTCTTGTAAATGGTGGCTGCTTAAAAGAAAAAGATCATGGGATCATAAAATTGTTTGAGTTGGAAGGGACCTTCAAGACCACTTTGTTCCACCCCCTTCCATGGGCAGGGACACCTTCCACTAGCCCAGGTTGCTCCAAGCCCTGAGCAGCCTGGCCCTGAACACTTCCAAGGAAGTGTAAATCATACAATCATATAATTCTCCAGCTCTGCAGTGGGCAGTGAAGCCAGCCTCACTGAGTGATGATAAGCAGCTTTTAGGCACCACACCAGCAGAAGTTTCTTTTACCTACACTGTGACCTGAAGGAGGAACAAAGCATGACAGGTGCACCCTTTCAGGCTGCCACTGAATTCACATCATTTTTTTTTTGTTCTTTCAGCACATTGTATTTCTTACAGCGTAGAACTGTTTCATAGGTATCCTAGTAAAAATGCAGACTTAGAGGCCTATTAATTGGCATTTTAAATACATTCCTTGGATGATGAGAAGATAACCTCTTCGCTTCTATTAGTTACATCTACAAATTCCTCCATTTTGCTCAGTAACTGGTGATCCCAGATTACATAAAGGCAGTTTCCTGACACTTTGGGGTGCTCATGTAGCTGATGTGATGGTCAAATGTACCTCTGATCACTCAGGTGGTTTCTTTGCAGTACTTATGTGTGTGTCATGCTTACCTTCCACTATTGTCTCAGATAATGTTCAAATTCAGCCCCCTTGCAGCCAACCTCCCTCAGCAGATCATCATTGTCCTCAAGTTCTGCTCATGTGAGCTGGTTTAGCCCTTCTTATAGCTTGGAAGATCATACAGATGTTCCTAGATGTACTGAATACTTTCTTTGAAGCAAAGAAACCTTTCTTTTTCTTCAAGAATATAAGAAAAAGAAAGATTGAAAGGCACCACAATGTATATGCATTTTATATTAACTAAGTGTAATACTTTATCAACATTTCCATTCTGGCTTTTCCATGAGGTGGGTGGTGAACAGCCTCTCTTCCCTATCTGAGGCTTTTTTTTCCCCCCTTAAAATCCATTTCTATGGCTGCTCCAGAATGCTGAACTTGTAAAAATGATTTATATATCCCACTATGGGATAAGAGGGAAGACAGCTGGGAGCAGACAAAAAGAGATTCCAAAATGGACTAGACCTCCAGCTGCTGACCTACAGAACAGAAAGATCAGCACTGGCAACTGGCACCATCTCAAACCATTAAGTTTAGTTCCCTCAGACTAAAACAGGCAGGACTGGGTAATTCTTAGCTCTCCATATAGCATCCATCTAAGTGCAACCAAATAAAGATAAACATATTATTTCTAAAAATACTGCAGGATATCATCACTCATATTTTTCAGAAATAGCAAGAGCTATTTAAACTGCTTTGACAATGAAATCAGGTGCCACCATATAAATACACAGTATGTGATACATTGGTTCAGTTTTAGACCATTTTATGGCAACTGAATATTTAAATTTTTATTGCATTCCTACTAACATGTAAGTTTAAACACACTGTTGAGGATTTTTTTTCCCTCTCTGTTTAGAAATTTCAGCTCAAATTATGGATATTCCTTCAGTGTAAGTATTTCTGCATTTTTAGTCATGTGTGGCATATATATGGATGGGTGGATAAATACATATCCAAAATGTGAACCAAAAAAGCCAAGTGTATCAGAGTGGCTGTTTGACATGAATTAGGTTCAGCTCACTCTCTGCTGTGCCCAGGCTGCCCTGTCAATATCAAGGTTTGGTGTGTTACACAACTTTGGCACGTTATGAACTCAGTCCCTCCCACACACAGTTCACAACGCACAATACAACAGGTGGATGGAAGATGTGTTGCGTAGGGGTGTTTTGGAAAACGGAGGCAACAACAAACCAAAGGGGTCAGTGGAAAAAGAGCAGTCAGCTTTGCCACCTACCATCCTTGGGTGGTTGTTTTCTCTTGCAGATGTTTGGGATTTGCCTGGGTTTGAAAGGCAGATGGAGAACAAGTAAGGAAAGAGATACATGTAAGGAAAGATAGACATTGAGAAAACTAAAGAAACCTCAGAGCAGCATCCCATAATACTAATAGCTCCATATGCAGGCAGTGTCTCTGCTATCACAGGTAGTTGCACACCCCTGTGAGTCTCCCTAGCTGTAAGCTCCTAAGGCAAAGCCCCCATAATCTGTGATTTACAGAGCACAGCACGAGGAACCCGCAATCCCGATGGCAGCCCCTGACACGGGCTATAAATACCTCCTGCCACGATGGGCTTTTTCAAATCTTTTGCAATCAGATTGCTCCCCTCTTGGCAGCCAGACCAGACACGTCAGCTGGGAGCACTGCTGAACCTGGGAATCCACACCGGGGAACTTCAGAGGAATTGTAATGCCCGTGAAGTTAATGGCACAATACAAAGAGAGATTGAATTTCCATTTGTTCTGTGTCGTGTCAGCACATGACTGCTTTGGTGTCAAACCCTCCGGGAGCCTTGGCAACACACAGATGTGTGGGATATGTGTGTGCAGCGTTTGCAGCCGTGTCACCTGGGGCAACATCACAAGGGATTGGACAAGATAGGCGGGTTTGGGGTTTGGCAATGCTTGGCTAAGGAACCAACATGGTTTCTGTGAGAGACAGCATTGGGCATTTGTGTTCCCAGTGGTGCCACACAAATTCTGGCACTGCCACAAGCTGTGTGTGCTCTTGAGAAAAGCCTGGCCATCTAACAGAGCAGGCAGAAAGACTGGCTGGCCATGTGCCTGAACAAAGTCATTTTCTTGGGAAGAGCAACCAACAGTGGAACTGGGAGTTTTGGGGCTCACCAGAAATGGTTACACGGGGGAGAGATTAAAATGGCAAATGAGAGAGGTGGGAAGTTGTGCATGGAAGTTGTGTTCAGAAGCTGTGCTGGTTGCTGAGCAAGCTTTGGGATGGGAGGACAAGCCAAGCAGAGTCAGCAGCAGGTGGAGAAAGAAGAAAACAGGCAGAACAAAATGGAATCTGTATCCCTGAGGTTTTGGAAAAGTGGCCTGTGGCCAGACAGGAGAGGGTTAGGAGAAAAGAGTAAAATGAATCATGAGCCCAATATAAAGAAATTGTAATAGAGGAAGACAAAAAGGAAAGGGCAAGAAATTCCCTTTTCTAGCACAAAAATAGACGAGGCAGAGAAACAGTAAAAATTGTAATTTCAGGTTACCTTGCTGTACTGAATGTATTAATAGTTTGATTCAGTTCCGCTGTTTGAAAAGAAGACAGAAGAAAGGAAAGGACATAAAGCCCCCGTTACAAGCAGAAAACCAGATGAGGCAGAAAACAAAAGAAAAAAATTCTAATTCAGGTTCCCTTGCTGCACTGAATGTATCTATGGTTTGACTCAGTTCTGTTATTTTAGATATACAATTAAGTCTATATTTTCTCTACTCTCTATTCAAAATTTATTTCTGAGGACCAGTTTTTCTCTCAGGGATGTGTGTATAAGCGTTCCTTCAGTAAAATGCTGTTGCTTATGGGTATCTGAAGGCAAGAGGACTAAAACCTGGTGTAAGATAAATCAAGAGGCAGTGGTTACAGCGCTCTCAGTATGACCAGGACTGGCTTTATAGCCTGACCTTCCATTCTGCTAGTTCCAGTTGTACACAGATGTTAAAATAGGAAGGTGCTACCCTGAGACAATATTCTGAAACAGCTATGCATTCATTTATTGAATAATAACAAATTTGAGTCTCTGTATTTATGAATATCACTCAGATTAAACTTCCTGTAGACTAAGAATCCACACTCAATTGACTATTAAGCAAAAAAGCTCACCCACAAATAAAAGCTGAAAAGACATCTGAAGGTATAATAATAATAAGCAAAAACATGACTATGATTAAACCTTTAATGTGATTACTGTGTTTTGGAAGGATTACACCTAAAACCTAGAAAGCACAATGGAGCTGGGGAGAAAAATCCAAAGGTGTTTGGAGTTGGAAATTAACAGTTCAAGAGATGCAGCTGTTCAACTCAGCATTTCCACTTCTGCACAGGTACAGGCCTGACAGTTTAGCCACCCAAACCCAGGGGCTCCTGCCACTAAGGGAGAAAAACAAGAGAGCTGAACTAACCAGAGGCTGGGAAAGCAACATGAAGTCCAGCTAGCAGGGGGAAAAGGACACTTAAAAAGATGTTGGTGTTGTCCTGACACCCAGTTCCCCATATTGATATAATCGCCGGTTTTCACAAGGGTTTGAAGGCCCACGAGCACCCATGGGAAGCCCTGCTGCCGTGGGTTGGAGCTGTGGATTGGGGACTTTCTGGGCACACAGCAGGCCAGAGAAATCATCTCCCTCTTGGTTCTCCAGAGGGAGCTTTCCTGCACAGCTGTGCAGTGGAAGGAGCACAACCTCTTTCTAGGAATACACAGCACTTTGTCACAGTTTTACATGTTAATGACATTGGTAAACTACAGCACATTCAAAAGAGAACCCCAGAAATGTGTGAAATCATGCAAAGGCTTATTTGCTTCTGGGAAAAGGGAAGCCAACCTTAATTTTCACCAGCCTGGGTAAAGATTAGCTCGAGAGAATTCACACCATTTAAGAGAATTGTCACTAAAATCAGATCTAAGATTCTTAAGCAAAGAGTTATTGGATGAGACCCTCAGCTTGTATGGATTCAGGCTGCTCCATTCCAACCACCCTGCTGGGAAGTGGTGGGAGCTCAGACTCTGGCTGGCTGCACTCAGGCTGAGGGTGTTCAAGATAAGCTCAATGAAACATGGGCTACATGAAGGGCACAGTATCAGCAGATATCTCTGTGCAGAACCCCCCAAGCTAAGGGCTGATACCAAACACACCAGGTGTCAGGGACTCCCAAAGCCCACCTTGCAGATGGTCAGCCCACAGAGGCCAAGAGATCATCCACTCTTCACATACCCACAAGCCAAAAACCACCTCCCAGTACCCTACTGCATCTTTCAGCCCATAGCAAAGACCAAAAGACCAAAGTTTTGGGTTTTTTTTGTTTTGTTTGAATGAATGAACGTAGGTCTCCTCACAAACAAACTTTAGAAATACCCTGCCTTCCAAATTGGTTACATTCTGTTCCCTGTTATTTTCTCTAATGCCCCCCCCAATCTCCCTCTGTGTATTTGAAAAAAGAAAAACCAAGCTGGGAATACTGCTGTTGTTCCAATTTCAGCCCATATTCCCACTCCTTTAGTTTCTGTTTGGGATGGTATGCAACACTGACACCAAAGAGGAGGATTTAGTAGGACCACGCTGTGCTCTCAGACTGACAAAGAACGAACCATGAAAAGGGCTTTGCAAAGTTAAAAAAAAAAAAAATCAAGAAAAGATTTTAAAGCAATTGTTGTTTATAATCTTTTTACTAAAACCTAACTACTAGGTTTTGTACAACATGCATTTTTAATGATATCTGGCTTCACTGTTAACTGTGTTTTTGAAAATAAGTGAATGTTGCCATTCCGTATATTTTTCAGAAATTAATGGAATGGGATGTGCCCCCAAAATAATCTTTAACTGCACCCATTTTTTTGTGTGTTTGCAGATTTCATCTAATCTTTGTACTTGATTCTAAGCAGAAAATTCTCCTGGATAAAGTCTACACATTTCTAAGAACAAGCAGTTCAGATATTTCTATTCTAGTTACCACCATACCACAAGAACTGAAATAGCATCAATTAAAATTGTCATTGACCTCTTACAGAGCACTGATATAAGGGCCATTCTCCCTGTGTCCCAGCTGCTTTTTATACAACAGGGTATTTGATTTCCTCTGAACATTTGATAGAAAGATTAAACTGTCCAATGTTTCCAATTAAAAACAGTTTGTGTTCTACAGTGGATTTAACTACTTCATTAAATCACTCATGGACCTCCTCACAGCCCTATTTTCAGTTCTTCCTTTCAGTCTGTAAATTTTTCACTTATGGATCTAATAAAATCATCTGAAAGCCTAGATTTTGTTCATATGCCAAGTATCACAAAGATGTAATTAAAAATCATTACCAGGACTCCATCTGCCACTTCTGTGCACTGTCAGTGCACCTGACTCCTCTACAAGCAGTGTTAAGAAATCTGCAAATTACTGCAGTATGAACTGAGAAAAAGCCTGTGTTCTCTAGACATCCTTAAACTCAGTGTTCCCTTTACATCATCTCATAGTGCTCCTTCTCAGCCCCAGGGACCAGCACACAGCCAGTGTGCCTTCGTGGGAGTGAAATGCTCCTCCTTGCTCTTTGGGAGTATTGCCAGTCCACTTCCTTGCCTCTTTGGGATGCGACTGCCCTTCCTCATGTGTGTGTTTTGTTCCACCGAGGCCAGAGTGATGTCAGCCCCTCTCTGCTGATGTGTATGCATGCAGAATTAATAGACTTCATCTGCTACAAAAAGATGTTGGCAGGAGTTTTGTTGGCAGCAGGCAGAGTAAGCACATAACTCCCTTAGAGGCTTAGTTACCCTGGTTGCCAGCCACATTCAATATTGGCCTCAAGGTGCTTCCTCTTGACCTTTAGAGCCTCGTGGAACAGTGGCTGAGAGTTTTCTCCATGGCAGTGATTCCCTCACCTTCCAAGTGCCAAACTCAGGCTCACCTGAGTCCTCCCTGTCCCTCCAGCAGGTATCAGACACCTCGACTGCACTGACCATCCTTCTTCTGCAGAAATGTCCAGCCTGCTGTGATCGCCACAATTACACAAGATCTTTTGCCCTTTTTTCTCCCAAAATGCAGGTTTGGTGTCCAAAGTTACACTGAAGTGCTTTATTTCTAAGCAAATGCTGTATCTGGTTGCTATAAATTAAAATAGTTTTGTCAGTTGTCACTCTCAGTCACTCCCCCCTCAACAAAACAATACTGAGCTTTAAGAAGCAGGTGACAGACAATCAGACACTAACCCTGATGGCAGTTCCTATCACTGGGTGAAAAGATTAAAAACAGTGAGTTCTCTTTGGAGATTTTAAACACCACACTGAAAAGACTGCTTAAACACTAGGCAATAAGTATGTTCACTAAAAAAAGAAAGAACATTTTTTCTTTTTTATTTACTTTGCAGGGAAGGTGCACATCAGGTCTCCCACAAAAATGGTTTTCATAGATAAGAATTTTAAGCTTCTTTTTACAGATTGTTTACAGAAACATGAGGTTGTGTTTGAAAGGAGGGCATAGCTTGTGTGTTCAAAACTCTAGTTATATTTAACAAAGTACTGACACAGGCCTGCAATGCAGAGGGCTTATTTCTGAGCATTAAAAGCCTGCATAAAAGGGGAAAGCTGATACTGGCCTCTTTTTACTGGAAAGCTTGGCTCAACTCCAATCTTCCCTCAGTTTAGGGAGTAGTCAAACTACTTGTCAGCCTAAGAAAACAAAATTACTCAGCCACTTCACCTTTCTGGGATCATTTTCCTTGAGATGTGTTCCCTAGTCCTATTCCACGTGCCAGAATTTCTGTGGCAGTCACAGGTTAACATAATGGGAGTGTGACAAAGCCCTCAGGGTGCCTTTGCTGCAGGTACCCTGGAATTGCTACAAACCAACCTTTTTCTCATAGTAAAAGGAGGCGTGGTTTGGTTTGCACTTGTCAGAGGGGCTGGGGGAGTTTTCACAACAGAGAATCAACACTGCTTTTATTTTAGCAACAAGAGCTGTTCAAGTGATGGTATTTAAGGAATGAGGTCACATATTCAAGCTGTTTAGATACAACAGTGTTTGGAGATGTCAGTCAGGCTCCAAAGCAGATAAAAAGTGCATCAGCTTATCAGCCAGGCATTTCTAGTGCTGGGCATGCAAAGTGAACTCCAGATGCTGCTGAAGCCCTTTACATTGTACAGTAGTTAGAAAATATCAATTACAAGACCTGATGCACGTCTCTGAATGCCTACACTTCCATGGTTTCAGAACAAAATGAGTGTTCTTACCTCAGTCAGTGGTTTTTCTCTATTAGCAAAGGTTTCAGAAAGGGAGATGTTGCAGCAGAAAAATCTTAACCAAACACGTTTCATTACTAAGTTGGTGAAACTTACTCAGCAGTGTAAAGTACTAATCTGACTTTATAACTTTACCCAAATATATCTAATTAACATGGAAAATTAGGCTCAAAATCTTTGGCCAATGGCAGAATATATTTGAGTATATTTCTATGCATCCATAGAAAGACCAAAATCTACTCCTCCAAGTATATCCTACTATGTAAAAAAAATGTGTCAATGGCTGACATAGTCTGAAATTAACTGGTCTGACTGTAACCTCAGTAGAAATTTGCTTGATCACAGCAAGACTTCAATTTGATTTTTCTAGAAAGATCAACAAATGGTTGATAGTCAAGTCCAAATCTGATTTTCCAAAAGCAACTCAGGTGAAGTCTACAAGAGTATAAACACTGAGAACAGATCTTATTTGGCCCACATCATTGACAATAAATTTCTTTTAAAATGTTAAAAAATTAATCTCCCTTTTCCCAAATACCTCTAGCATGACAAGTCAAATGCTTGGCCACAGAAAAGTCTATCTGAAAAATTCAAATTTTGTCTCCCAGCCTACATAAATCCAGTGGTTTTCCACTCCTGTAAATTTCTTCTCAATGGTTAACAAGTGATATGTCCTTCTCAAACAAATATTAGAAAGAGAATTTGCCACTGCAGTTTTTACAAATATATTTCTGGTTTGTGCTTAAATTATAATTTCTGTTATGACAGAGGCGAAAATTAGGCACAAAATTGGCTTCTCTGAAGAATTTACACTGACCAAGGCTCCACATGGAAAACATTTCCATGCAGAATTCAATGAAAGTATTCACAGAAATAAAATAATGAATGTATATAGAAGTTGCAGACTCCAGCCAAAAAGATGCTAGCACTCAGTACAAACACCCTGCACTTGTCTTTAATACATGCAGGGTCAACCAGGCTGCCAGGCAGGGATCTGAATTCCTTTTTTATGTAACAGTTTATGCCGAATATACATCCTCTGACTTCAAAAATGCAGCAACATTCCCAGGCCTCACACATCTAGCAGATACATTAAGCTGTAGTAGTTTACACCATTACAAAGATATCAAGGTATCAAGATATCAAGATTGGGCCTTTGCACAGGTAAATATCCCAATAAATCTTATTCTTAATTTCTAGCTTGCCCTAAATTGTATTTCACTGTTTGTGTATTGAAGCAATAAGATTGCAACAGCAATAAAATTATATACAGGACACTCTGATTTACACTGCTTCATGTTTACACTGAAGCCAAAAACATTGCACAAACCTCACCTGCACATGTGAATTTTACTCAAGGAAATAAGCCTGTGTTGCTTAACAGCAGTGCTGAGGTGCATAAAGAATGAGCTCCAAAGAGAGGACCTGAATTTCAGGAACTCTCTCTGAGAACTTGCTGGAGCACCTGCTCCCATTATTTCTGTACAGCCCCAAGGCGCTGCAGAATTAGCCCTGTATGATCCCAGGAATCCAAGAGAACTTAAGTACAACTGAAAAATATCACAACTTCAGACCTGTCCAAATGTGATCTTGCAGAAGATTCATTACGGTAAAGTGTAAAACCTTTGGCAGAGATATAATTCATAACAGTCATGCAAAAGCATGACATAATCCTGTTCAAGCATAACAAAAAATCAAGAAGCAAGTTAAGCAGAGAATTATTTCATTAAATTCTGACCAAAAAAATTAATTCAATAACAATCCCTTCCCCACTTTGTAGCCCAGACAGCAGCCACAGGGGCTGCAAGATATTCAGTATCTTTTATCTCTAGAGAGAAGGAAGAAATGTGGAATGTCCAGCTGGAGAAATGATCAGTGAAAGTTCTGCCATGGAAAGTGAAAGTACTGAAGGGAGCAGCCAGTGGGTAAACTGAGACAGCTGAAACTGAGTCTCTGTTTGAAAAAAAATATTTTCACTGACACGACTACAATTATTCTTCTTCCATTTCCATGCTCTATCGATCGTTCTTTTCTTTCTCTCCCTCCACCAACAGTAGACAGAGATAATTTTTGTCCTTTTCTTGTTGCAAAATGAAATTATAGCCTGTCTGAAACAGACTGATTTTTCTTCCAGAACTTTCATCTTGCTCTTTTGACCCAGGCTAAAAACTTTGGACCAAAACTCCCTTACCTGTACAGTCAAATAAACACCTAAATAACCTCTCTAACAAATGAAACCTATCTCAACTTGTCCATTAAACAATTTTCAGCGAAGGTAATGTACTTCCAGTGTAACCAATTAGTAGGGTACAAAGAGTATTTTACCACCTCATTCTTTATGTTATTAAAACGGGGCTGGATCTACCACATCCAAATGTCTCGTTTGATGGCTGAACAAAAAGCTCTCACAACCATTTCACACATCTGAGTCAGAAAATCTGCCACTGCTTCTTACAGCTGGACTTCAGATAGACACGAATGACTGAGCCTGGTTTTGTTATTTACCGGATATACCAGCAATTACAAGTGTTTCTAACTCTTTGTTAATTGAAGGTACATTACAATTGTGCTACACACTGTACTTATTTTAGCCAGATCCTCAGCTACAATAAACAAGGAGACGCCAATTATGTTAATTAACCTGTGTCACTGAGGCCAACTGGATGTAAGTGCCTTCTGGATGTGTCTATGTTTTTTAGGCTTGCCCTTGTTTCTGGTGGAGAAGCAGAATGACTGACTACAAATTCCTACAAAGGCCAGCAGAGTAAGCCTGGAGTAGGCCCTTCTAAAATCATACATCCAGATCCAACAGTTTTAAAAGCAGCTTCTGACCTCACTTCAACACTCTGCCATCATTCCCTCTGATCCACATCATCTTCCCCTTTTCCTCTACAGTTATTTCCATCTTTCTACACTTGTTTCCTTCAAGCACCCTCTAATATTTTTATATTTTTTAAACAAAAACATACTTTCATTTGTTTATTTTGGGAAATTGTGAGAAACTTCATTGCTGAATAGTAAAGGGGACACACGGCTCTGAGGTGAACAGCAAATCTTGTCCCCCAACTTCAGTCTCCAGATTACCCCAACTCCTTAGGAAATCTTTCCTCTGAGTTCCACAGATATTAAATCTTCATGGCTTGACTTCAGCATCTTACAGACACACACAAGACACTACTCCAAACTATGGCAGGCTGTACTGTTCTTTCTGACTTACTCTCAGAGTATTAAACAGCAGAATTAATTTTCTATCTGATACTCACCTTCCTTTGTAAAATAACATTTATCTCTATGTGTTAACGAGTTAAACCAAGTCAATTAATTTTTTAAGACTGAAGCTCCTGTTCAGTGCCAAGAGAGTTGCTAATGAAAAGTCCTACAGACCCCAGGATATCACTCAGCTCTAAGGAACATGCCATGTAAAGTTCTCTCAAATATGTCAGATGTACTAAGCAAGCCAAAATCTGTAGCTTAAATTGTCTATACATTTCCCCATCTGTGAAATAGGTTTCTCTTTTCCAGCCCCTGTTGTCCTGCACACATTTTCACCTGCTAAAAACCAGCACTGGCAATTTCTTCCCACAAACACCCATTAAATAATCTCTGCAATCTCTCTTTCACCACAGTGCAGTGGCATAACCATACATGGGCTTTTGGAAAAAGCTGGTGGCTGCATCTGTCTGGAGACCCCACATGCTTTGAAATAAAAGCTAAGTATTCTCAGATTATTCAGCTTTGAAAAAAGCTTGCCTGAATGAAAGGTTTTTCCTTCCCTGTCTTACAGCCTTGCCATGTAAGATATATCAATACAGACAGCACTTCTTTCTAATTGGGTTATAGATTTATTATAAAGGTTTATTTTTGGGTTTTCCCTGTATAGACAGCAGTATTGTCAGTTCATCAATCTCCCTCATTCCTTTTTCAAGATGTCAGCAGTGAAATACTGACCCAACAAACACACTTCCTACAACCACTGGGACATGGCATATGCCAAGCTCTCTGCAAGGACAGCACACACACAGGACATCAGGGAATTTAGCAGAGTTTCCCTGGAAGTTGGAATTACGTGCTAAGCCTGAAGGATAAACATTTCCATTTCTTACCCTTATCAACAAAAAGCTGTCTGTTGAATATATATATGAATATCTGGGATTATGAAGCTTTCTGAAAAGGTAGAGGGTGGCCTGCAGCAATGGAGCCAGTGCAGCCTTTTCATGCTTGCACACATTTAGTGGCACAGATGCAGCCCCTAAAGAGGAGCCAGGTAGTCACGATGCTTGCCCACAGCCTGCTTTAGTCACAAGCCATGAGGTCAGACAGGTCTTGTTACTGCCTTGGGCATGAACAGCATTTGGGCAATTTTTTTTTCCCCATCAACAGCCCAGTAGGAATTCTCACTTGGAAACGTAGAGGTCTCCTTGGTCCCATAGGGTTACAGTGCAAGAGCTGAGCACAAACCCTACAGATAATGACTAACCATCTAAAAACACACCCCGCTCATTTCCCCAGTGCAGTGTAGCAGCTACAGAAAATCCATTTACAGCCTGTCAAAGATGGGTGAAAGAAAAAAGGAAAATCACAAAGGAGCTAATTCTTCATCTTTTCTCCTTTTTAGTCATTAGTCAGAGCCCATTAAGCCCAGCTAAGACTCCCCTATTAAGGAGAGAAGACCCCTGCAGATATAACGGGGGACTGGAAGGTGAGGAGACCCCTGCCCCAGCCTGTGCACTGCCATCTGCTATCATCACTTCCTGGTGACAAGGCTTCATTACCACGAGTGCCTTCCCTTAGGGATCTTGAATGCAGCCAGGCCACTGCGCTCAGCCTGTCTGCCTAAGCAGCTTTTGTCTGGGAAAATGTTCAGTTGTTTCACCACTGGGAATACATTTTTATTTTAGAGTCTCAGCATTTCCCAGTTAGAGCTACACTTCTAAATATCCAAGGACAAGTTTGGCCCTCAGTGGGTAAATGCTGGTGAAGAGCTCAGAAAGGAATCCACAACTAAGCATCTTTTTTTATCCTAAGAGTTGATAAAGGGATGGCAGGATGCACAAAAACGGACAGAAACCAAACTATTAAAGATACTACAGAATCAAATTCCATTATCAATAAAATATGAACTAGACACATTCTGCAAGAACTCACTAAATCTATTACTAAAACTACCTGTCTTTTCAAGGGCATAGAGAAATAGTCACAAACCCTGAGATGGGTGTTTCTGGTGAAAAGACTCTGTATAATTCCACAGGCTGTAATTTCAATACAGCATTGACCAATGCTTTGGAACATAATGTGTAACTTAATACCAGCTTTATAGTTACTACTGATGAATATGGAAGTGAAGTCTTCAGAAAAACTTCCTGACACAAAATACATTCAGTGCAGAAATGCTGCCTCTCAGGGTGGTGAATGTGATGCCAAAAAGTAAGGAACTTTCTGCTTGCATGGAAGCAATGTGGCAAGCTTTTGTAGGCTGCCTACAGACACGTCCCCCTTTACATTCTGCACACACTCTATCCTGCAGGAGCTGGTTTTGTTTGCAGATGACAGGGTTTCTCAGCCGCGTAAGAATGCAAAGCAGAAACAGCATGTGTCAATAAGAACAATGCAGAAAGTCAGTCTTGGTTTCCTTTCACAATCTGGTAGTTTTCCTTTCATGCCTTTCCCCTGCTATACCCTTTGCCTGCCGATTACACAATGATTTTCAGAGCCTATCTCAGGTGTGCTCCTGCTGCATACACAAAAATGCCCCAAAGGAAAAGAGGAAATAAAGGGCATTAATGTCAGCACAGAGATGAAATGGTTCTGCTTCACATGCAACTCCACAATACAATTAAACATTCAGGGTCCTAGTCAATATTACTGGCAAAAATCTCAGACCTGATGCAGTTTTAGGTCTGTTGATAAGCAGGATTGCAGCTCTTTAGCTCAGCAGTCATAGTCATCCCACCTGGATATTATGAGTGCTTCTGAACAATCGTACCAGTTTTACCTGATCCAGGAGTGGACAAGTTAAAAAGGGCTCTAATGATCAGTTTTACATTCAGGAAATAAGCATACTAGAAAGCCATTTAAAGAGTTTTTCCTAATGGTTACATCTTGGAGTAGAACCACTGGTCTCTTCAGCACCTTTGAGTGCAAATAACATTCCTCCGTACTGATGTCAGCATATTAATTAGTTTTTAAATCACTATCACTGAGAGCTGCTTCTTCGCCGTCACCGAAACTCGTTCTCTTTTGCATCAAGCCTCAAGCTGATAGGCAATGAGGTGAACTACAGAAATAAAGCAGCCCAGTGTAGCCAACACCAAAGTGCTCTGTCATCCACACAGCCCCTCTTTTGCTGAGGAGAAGCAAGAACAGCCTCGAGACTCAGCACTTTTGAGAAGGTCCAGCCAGCCAGGCTACACAATATTCACTTACCAGCTCTAGCTTTGTTTGCAGAACTTGAAACCAAAGGGAAAACAATAGCAACAACTCCTCGCTGCTCAGCTCCATTTGTCCTCTAACAGCTTCTTTTGGGGAAGGAAAGGAACTTGTTGCTGGCCACCCTTCATGCCTTCACAAAGGAGCACAAAAGAAGGAAAGGAGTCATGTCTCAATTTCACTATTCCCAGCAGGCTTCTGTCCTGCATACTGTCAATCCAGTCCTGAATATTTATATCACTGCCAGTCAACAGAATGTGTTCTCTCCCAGACTGCCAGCCAGTGTCTGCTCAGAGCCAAGCTGCTGCTGTTCTTCCCTGTCCTTTCCAAGGGCTCAACTCCACCGTCACCAGGCAGAGAAAGATTGGCCTGAACAAGGGGGAAATTCACATGTACTTCAGTCCCAAAACAAGAAAGCAGATTGATCCACTGTCACAAGAGCCAAGGGCAGAAGGAGCAATCAATTTGTTTGAGCCAAGACCTTTTGGAAGAGCAGTTGCCTTAGGAAAGTCTATAAGAATATGAACATTTTGGTAGCTAAGTCTGTGAAGAGGGTGGTTGGAGCATCACAGCAGAAGTGACATTTAGCTGGCCACATGCCTGCCAGCTTGAAGGGATCAATTGCTGCCTGATAGAGGAGGTGATGGATTTCAGAACAGAACAGGAACTATAACTCAGCACTTCCAACACGCTGGATGTCACCCTGACTGTTCATCTAACACGTCCACCACATGACTAAAGGAACTGGGATAGAAATTCTTTCTGTCAGTGTCATTCTTCTGTTTTGTCATCTCTTACACTACCATCTGACCAGATGGGATAATTGTCACAGTTAAATCTGCAGCATCTGTCCTGCTCATTCTTAGCAGGATGTAGGGAACACAATATTTTACTAGTAATACTTCAAGAAGTTATCCTCTGAAAAGTCACAGACCCATTCTGTGACTTATTCAACACACAAGGGTTAATTCAGCCTGCTTGCAGGATGGAGACAGAATCAGCTTCTCAGAATGTTGGTTTTTTTTTCCTAAACTTCCCTCTAATTAAGACATTTTACTTATCCAAAACAGTTAAACTTTATTTTAATAAACTGCCTTTTGAAACTGTTACGGATTTTCCTCATGCTCTGCAGAAGCAAGGCTCTCCTCATTAATACCAAGCAAATCTTGCAATGTCAATTTTTATTTCCCTCCCAGGCTGCCCACAGTTTTTGACAATGGGCCAGACTCAAGGCCATGATCACCCAAAGAAAACAAATTTTCAGCTAAGCACATTCATTTCCCTATTCGTTAGCCTGGTTCACAGCCTCATGGCAGTGGCATTTTCACAGGAACGTGGCTCCGAGGTGAAGATAGGATTGTCTTTGAAATGTGATCCTTGAATAAATAGAAATTATGATATATACTCTTCATTGTTCCCCAGATATTGAAAAACACGTTCTGCTAAAACTGAATTACTAATACGAAGACTTTGAAATATTTGTGCCATATAGTTCAGAGAAGGCTTCCTGAGTTCCATTAAGAATTAAAAAAGGATGAAAAATATTACTCTTACTATTTTTGTCTCTATTCAACGTTTTGGCTATCATCTGATGTGAGACCCAGCATTTGCTAAATGTTATCCCCAGTCCAGGCCTCTGATGGGCTACTTTGACAGCACCTGTATACCTTGCATATGAGAGACACCCCTCTGTTATCTCAGCTCTCTATTTGCCTAGAACAATAAAGAGAAAAAAATGTTGAAGATGAAAGTACTTCCCCTCCTTTTTAAAAAAGCCAATAAAAAATCACCTGTGTTAGAATAGGCCTGAGTTTAGGTGTCTAGATCAAACAGTTACAAAAAAAAATAGGACAAAGTAATACCTACCATCAAGCGAATAGTGAGCCCTGTTTAAAAATGTCAAAAAGAAAAGTCTAGAATATAAACCTTAATTTTCTTCCTGCTTCTGAAGCAAAAGGCAGAATGGGAATGAGTTCAACTTATTCCAGTTACTGCAACATGATGGATGACTTCATTCATTCAAGTTGCAGCATTCCCTGAGGTTGCCAAGACTCAGAGAAGACAAAAACTTCTCCAAATTCCAGCACAGGTCTGCAGGCTTTGCACCAGCACAAGGCAGCTCTGCAAAGCCTGGTGTTCCTTTCCTTGGGAAGCACTCTGGAGCGTGGGACACAGGGACTACAGACATTCAGAAATGCCCACGTGGGCCTCACCAGTATCAGAGAATGTCCATTCACAAAACTATTGAAGCTTTACCAAATTTGGCCACTGAACTTCAGACTTGGCGCTCAAAGGCCCAAGCAAACAACAACATTCCAACAATATTGTTTTTCCAGTGTCTGTAGGGCAGTTTTAGGCTTCTGGTTCTGGCAAGGAAAACCTCTGTTCTTCTGGTGCTACTGAAATGGAGAGCAGTTTCTGCAAGCAAAGAGGAAGAAAGCTGCAGTCACATGCAGTGTCACACAGATGAAGTCATGCACTGGCATAACAGCAAGTGTTGTCAGTTGTCAAAGGCCATCTGTAGCCAGCAGACTTAAACTGTCATCCTGGAAAAAGATGCAAACAAGCCTAATGGGAGATTGCATTATCCTCTTCCTGGCATTCAATCAATGAAGCTTGTTCCCTGACCAGATATAGAAAACAAAGGGCCACATTCTTTCATTTTCTTTTTTTTCTTCTTTAAAAAGAAAATCATTATTTTTTGGCAGTTGCTATATTTTCAAAATGACAGGGAAAATAGGCAGAACCAAAGACCTCCAGAACTGAAGAGTCACTTGTCAAACGTGGCTTGTGTGTACTCCTTTGCTCCTCCAGGAAGAGAGGGATTGCTCCACTGTTTGCAGAATTGACTCAGACTTTTGATTGGAATCATTCAGGGGTGTTCTATGTGAGCAATTTGACACTCCGTTTGTGTGCTTTCTCTGGGCTTGGGGGTGTGGGGAGTTATTTTACAGTGTCAAACACGCTGTGGGAACTGCTGGAAACGGATATTGAATAAGAGATGCATTCCTCGGAGCAGGAAATGGAGACACACTTAAGAGATGATGCATTAAGCGTTCCCGAGGGAAAGTAGTCATGGCTCCCAGTACATTTTGTGTCTCCTCCAGCTGGTGTCAGATTTCCAAACCAACCTGCAACAGAAGCCAGATGTGCTGGGGAGAGGTCACATCCCACCACGTGTAGGCCCTAGGGATGCACGAAGGGAAATATTCCGAGTCCGTGTTCCAGGAGGCAAAGATAAATGTACTTGTTTGGTTGGTCCTAGTGCAGGCAGGGGCCAAAGAAGAGGAGCACTGAAAAGTGAAAAATGAGCCTTGGGTCTGTGCCTGGTACTGATGCAAATGAAGGTGAAACTATACAAACAGCAACACAATCGGACCATTCATCAGTCCTTCATTAGCAGCTTTTCTTTGCAACTCCAGCACCAAAGGAAAAACCTTCCCTGTTTTTATGAAGGACCAAGAGGGTTGAGAAGAAAGCCTAATTGGTGAGTGCACCATGCACACTGCAAGGGCATTTGTCATGCAAATGGGATAGCCCCGAGTCCATAGGTGGTGTTGGTGTAATCCAAGTTACACAGCCTTTGTACTGCGGAATCTCACTGACCATGTGATAGGGAATCTCAGTTTGTAGCTCAACAGTGTCTGCCACAACCAGAAAAGCTTCCAGCCTGTGCTAAGATACAAATCTACACTTCAGGTGAAACCAAAGACATGTCATCTCTCCCAGATTTACAGGAAAGGTCAGATTTCCATAATACTTGCAAATCTAATGTGCTGGCCTTGCCTACCCACAGGAACACAATTACTAGTAGTGAAAAATTATTGTTTAAAAATATTTTACATTCCTTTAACAGAATAAAAGTCTTGTCTCTTCTATTCCCCTGGCTGATCTAACATTACAGTTCTGTTTACATATGTATGTATTATACACTGAGCTCTCAGAATTCCATACTGTGAACATTCCTGCCCCTACCCAATAAAAAACCTGACTCCAGCTTTTTACAAACCTTTGTGTCTAAATTTTCCATGCCATTGGCTGCAAATTTTGGAGAGATTTTGAGCAAGAAATGATTCAGCTGTTTCCAGGAAATAAATCAGAAGGAAAAACACACTGTCATGGTGATATTAAAAAAGAAATCTTAAGAGGGCTGGGTTTGGGGTTTTTCTGTTGTTTTTTATCTGGAAGAGCATGTAACTGGCAAGGTGCATCTTGTTGTCTTGGAAATAAAGGTAGCAATATTAGAATTGTACAGAATCTTAGAATGGTTTGGGATGGAAGGGACCTTAAAGTTCATCCACTTCCACCCCCTGCCATGGGCAGGGACACCTCCCACTAGACCAGGTTGCTCCAAGCCCCATCCAGCCTGGCCTGGGACACTTCCAGGGATGGGGCAGCCACAGCTTCTCTGGGCACCCTGTGCCAGGACCTCACCTCCCTCACAGGGAAGGGCCTCACACCTTCACTTCTTCTGTATATTGAACCTAAATATCCCCCCTTTCAGTCTGAAGTCATTCCCCCTTGTCCTATCACTCCAGTTCCTGATGAAGAGTCACTCTCTATTTTCCTTGTAGGGCCCTGCAGATCCTGAAAGGTGCTGTGAGGTCTCCACACAACCTTCTCTTCTCCAACCTTAACAGCCCCAGCTTTCTCAGCCTGCATCCATAGGGGAGGTGCTCCAGTCCCCTTATCAACTTCATGGGCTGCTTTGGACTTGCTCCAACAGTTCCATGTCCTTCTTGTGTTGGGGACACCAGAATTTATACAATATTCCAGGTGGAGTCTCATGAGAATAGAGTAGAGGGGGAGAAACACCTCCCTCAGAAGATTTCTAACTCCTACGTAACTTGTAGAGTTTCTTGATTTGAAGCCTCTGAATTTCTGGAGATCCCAACAAATTTTACAACTCTGTATGTAATTAGAGAGTGCAAGCACTACCCACTTGCAGGACTTTGATCTGTAATTGCTGGAACCAGGTTCTAGAAAATGAGGGCACTGCAAATGAGGTCAGGATGTTGGTCCCCCTGTCCTGCCCATGGTAACCTCCCCTCCAGTGCAGAAGGCAGCTGTTCTCTTCAGATTGACTCAAGGACATCATGCAGGAAGTGAGCAAAAAGGGATAAAGTGTCTTGCCTGCACAGACACACAGAGCTGATTCTACCTATTAAAGATTTTCCCTATTAAAACAAAAGAAACATTTCCAGATTACCTAGAAAGATCACAGATGGGGACTTGGGGCAGCATAGCTGCTTTCTTACTTTTCCTTCTTTGTTCCAGTCATAACATTTGTAACACTTAATGCATCACACCGACTGAGCTGGTGATCTGTGGTGTGACAGAGCTGGATTTTAACCACAGGGAGACAGGGAGAACAGCAGAGGCTGTGTTCAGCTCAGGCTCTTTGGAGGAGTGCCTTGTACCAAGCTGGGTCCTGCCTCTGGACTCACAGAGCAGTCCTGATGCAATTCCAAGTGTGCTTGCATGTCAGCTGAAACACTGCTGCAGAAGTAGGATTAAGGGATATTAATACTTCAAAAAGAAAGTGCAAAAATACCAATAATCCATAAGTAATTTGAAGGACTGCTTCAGGAAAAATAACACAGCCATAGAAATATCATTAAATTCTCTGGAGGCACAAGGAGAAACAAAAGAAATTCAAGACCAGAAGGGATTAAGCCTTTGGAAACAGACCAACAGCCAAGGATTCTTTGGATTTAAGGTCAGCCTTAGCCACTGGCTGCATTGCAGAAATCGTATCTGAACAGATTAGAATAAATGCAGATTTCAGCATTGTGGTGCCTGAGCCTGAGCACTTGCCAGCCCTGTCCTTGATTTGACTTCTGCTTAACTCCGTGCCAAGTCTGAGCAGCACTTCTTCAAATCATGGCTGATCAATAAGGATCTTTAATGCATGAGCTGCCCTCTTTTGAAATATATAATACAGATAACTGACAACAGGAGACAGAGGAATTCAGAGAGAAAGCTGAATTTGAACACACGATGCACTATTAATTTATGCAGTGTGTGCTTGTGTGCCTGGCTGCTGCAGATGGTTGGTAGTATGGATACACACATATAATCCCAAGAATCAAATCCTAGTAAAATCAAACAGGTAGGTGGAAGTTTGGTTATAGCTGCAGGTTATCTCAAACATCTGTGCCAGAGTAGTTGTATAAATACAACCAGGTCCAGACATTCACAAGTTGTTCTTGCCAGTTTGGAAGGGACTAATTCCTTTCAATCAAAAGGTGGGCATACAAAACAACAGGAATCAAAACTGGAGAAACAACTGTCCATGGTGTTCCCAAAACATCCACAGGCTCAAATGCAAATCTCTAATTCTAACTAAAATTAGCCCAGCTGATTTTTATCTACCTGGATTTATTTCAGACTCTGCCTTTACATCTCCCTTCACATGAAAATTGAGAACAATTGAACAAGCACAGCTGCTGAACCTGTTTAAGCATGACTCAGAGTGAAACATGAACTGCACAGCAGGAAAACATGGCCCTTGCTCTGGGATTTCACAGGCTGGCATCTTGATTCATCATTATTCATACTTGGCTTAAGGAGAAGCTTAGGCAATGACCAATATGCAAGTGACCATGGCAGGGCCTAAAAACACACAAACTGGGATCAGGAACAGCACAGGATGCTGAACACTGGACAGTTTAGTTCACTTTCTCTACAACTTAAATCCTTACAAATGGGAATTATATGCAAGGTGCAACATCTCTTTAGTAAAGTGAGGAGGCAGGAGAGACCTCTGAGACCTCCCTGAGATCCAGTTCTGAGAATGAGGAACAACAAGGAACAGTTTGGCTGTTTTTCTGTTTTTTTTAAGTGAAGCTTACTCAGATTTCGTAGCTTGTTAGCAAACAAATTTTCAGGAATAAAATCAAAAAGATCACAAAGAATGATGGGCATTTCAACCTTAAAGGCTGTTTACAGAGCAGTCTGTGAGAGAATAACATGGTCACATGGCCTCCTGAATTAAGAGGTAGTGCTAAAGCCACATGCAAACAGAACTGGATTTAAAACTGGATACCAAATTAAACTTCTCAGATTAGATCAAAAGAATTAAAACCATCCTTTTTTCTCATTCATCATTCTCAGGAATTTATTTTAGTAGTATCAAAGAGAGTTATTGCTGTTTTGATGCAGTTTCAACATCCCTTTTAGATGGAGAATGGACACCAGACGTGATCCCCTTCCACTTTAGCATCCTTTCTTGCTTAGTTGCTGATGCTTGTGTAGCCCTTAAAGACATTCTAAAGAAATTACTGGCCCCACCTAACATTTGTTATTCACCACTGATAAAGCTTTTCCTATGGCACACAGAATATTTTCCCTAGATAAAAGCAGGAAAATCAGAACTGGATGGATCCTTACTGAAGCCTGAGATACAATTCATAGAAACCAAAACGAGTTTTAAACAAGCCCAGCTTGTTTGACTGAGACCTGGAAGTTCCCTGCTGCAGCAATGCTGAGGAGAGTCTGCCATGGGCTAATTTTCCCTGTTTCTGGCCAGTCTAGTTCAGGGTCAGGTTGGATCCCTCAAAGCCACACTGCAATTTCCAGTGCAGACACGGCCCGAGGGGAAAAGCCAGCACTTGTTACAGCCCATGCATTCAGCCTGCAGTCATCAGGACTATCCTGCTGGGATTGCATCAGCCTGGATTTACTTTCCCTTTTCAAAAACAATCCTTTGAGATGCTACAGCTGAAAAACAAAGCAGAAGAACAGCAACAGGAGTACACTGGTTTCTTTAGTCCAGAGACACTAACAGTGGTGAGGCATGAACAGGTCTTACCAACAACTCGTATTTCTATATCCTTAAAAAAGAAAATAATTCTTGAAAAGCCCTTGTGAGGGAGCCAATAATGAGTACTGCTGGGTAATTTTGATCACTGGTACATGCTTGGGAAGCTCCTAGGCAGTAGCCAAGGTGTGCAAAGAGGTCCTTTAGGCTGGATGCTGGTCTGCAAGAAGACACCAATTTTAAAGCACAGGCACCAAACAAGAGCTGTTCAGATGCACCAGAAAGGAAGGGGAAAAGTGTTAGCACAGAGCTTGCCAGGTGCAACCTAACAACTCATGTGCAGCAGGAGGTATTCCAAAATATTTCCGTGCACTGCAGTTCCCCCTTTCCCAGGATAAGGAATAACTTATCATCTACAGTTCAAGAACAAAAATATAAGGCCTAGTCTTTCTGTGTTCATGACAAAAGCTTTTATCCCACAGGGTAAATGGAGATTCCCTTAATGGACAAAATAAAAGGGTTTCTGTTCTGTCAAGTCTGCCAACAGCGATGTCAAAGACAGAATATACACCAGACATCCAAATGAAAAAAAAATCCTCCTTATTTCTAGCCTGGGGAAAATTCAGAACTAGAACTGAACTTTAGAAATAAAGCCTTTAATGGCATTCACATAGACCTTCAAACAGCCCCTAGATGTGAGGGAAGTTGAGATCCAAATTAAAGCTTCTCCTTCAGGTCCCCCTCTATGCCTGAAAACGTCTGTCTTACATGGAATTATCCTGTCCTGAGGAGTGGTAGTTCAAAAAGAAACTTGAACATCTCCCAGGACCACGCTCAAAGAAATTGGCAGTGGGTTTGCTGATTTGGGGAAGGGAATTCAGTGCCTGCCAACACCACCACCACAGGCAGAACTGCAGCAGCTATTGCAACTATCATCTCTGTGATCCTTATGTTCAACTGTTACATCAAAAACTATTAATAGTAATGCTAACAGTAATAACAATTCTATTACTTGTGACTAAAAACAAGAGTGAGACAAATGAGCAAAAAGCAGCAAATTTGAAACATATTTCCAATTATGAGTAAACTCTTTTAGAAATTTCAGGTTAAATGAACCATTGATGCCATTTGCTTATGGCCATTTTGTAAATTATGGGAAGACTGGAAGAGCTCAGCATCTCTCAGTTTATTTGGAATGAACAGAGTTTGCCAAAAGAAGAGGATGCCTCTGTTGGTGTACGTGCAATCTCGAGGACAGCAGTGCTTGGCACCTTAGCCAGGTACCCTTGTGCTATCACAAAAAGATTAAGACATATTTCTATCATATCAACACTGTCTCAGCATTAGGGAAATATTTATCCTTCCAGATTCTTCTAAGATAGGTACAATTAATATTGTCATTTTACACAGGGCAGAATGGTAGCAGAGACAAATCAGGTCACTTATTAGCACCCACTGAAAACTTGACTTTGTTCTGCACACAAATATATTTATTCAGCATTTATCTCTGTCTACCCCAGCAGCCATGAGCAGCTCAACAGGTATGTTTGGAAATTGTTGCCTCCTTGTGTTTGGGGCTTCAGCAACTGCCAATTGATGCACCCAGCCAGGCAACACATAGCAATGGCAGCCAGAGCTCCACACTGTGCATAGGGCTGAGACAAGGGCATTTTCAGTCACAAAGAATCCCATCAAGCCCACTGGACCCCAGACAGTCCAAGCAACATCTGTGTCCACTGACTGTAGGGGGAGACACACTTAGAGGCTTGGGGTTTCATGCCTGGGAACTGAGTTTCATTTTCCCTAGCAGCAAAGCAAAATTGGTATTTACTGCAGAGAGCTATTACAAGGGTTGCATAATGTTGGCAGAGTGCTGTGAGCATGAAATATGCCTCATATCATTAAATATGTGACAGATGTACCTGCAGAGAACTCATTAATTCTAATTTCTATTCCTGTTAGTCTAGAAATATTAGCATCTAATTGTTAGTTTCTAAAATATTCTGACAAACTTTTTTTAACTGGAAAACTGTGTCAGCATTTATTTTGGAATATCAGATGAAGTCTGTTCTCTTGCATGCCCCTCAAGTAATGTGTTACAATAACCTCAATTACCTAACAGAAAACGGTGGGGCCTCAGCAGGAAGGCTTCCTGCAAGCCTTTAAGGAGGAGCTGGGAGACCTCTGCTCAGTAAATCTAAATGAAGAAGCCTTCAGTGGCACGAGAAATTCAGGGTGGGCTATTCTGAAGATGAAAGCCAAAGCCTCTGCATGTGTGAGACAGACAGACTGAGGCAGCACTGTAAGTATTGTGAGGTTTTGCTGCAGTGCCCATCAAGGAGCAAAGGGCTGAGTGGAGATGCAGCCAGTGTGCTGTGTGTTGTAGCTGCAGTCTGGTATAAAGAAATCCAAAGGAATTTGCATATGTTCTTTCCTCAAAGAGCATGCTTGTGGAAAAAACACTGAATTTCTCTCTTCTGATGCTTCCCTCTCCCACCCCAGAAGTCTCAAGATCAGTTCATTCTACACAAAAACCAGAGCCTGGAAGTAACACCGACAGCTTTGTACAAAACCCTGCAGAAATGAATCCATCCATCCTAGTGCCAGACAGAGCTCACCCTCCCCAGCACTGCTTCCCTGGTAAGGATGGCAGGAGACCACATGTTGTTCTGTACAACAGCATATGGGGACCAGGAATTTACTGTAGGTTTCCCCAGACTGCAGCTTTGGGGACAAAATCTTCTATCAGCTTAGACCTCTCAGCCTGCTTCCTTAGCATCTGGTGACTTGACAGCCTGACAGAGGAAAACTTCCTTTAAGCAGAAAGATACCAAAAAATGAATGTGCAAAGCAGGGCAGTGCTTTTGCAAACACTGAGCAAGAAGAACAACTGTGTGTGAGAAACCAGACCATGAAATAGAAAAACAGCTTCAAGTCTTTCATAAAGCTTTAACACTGCAATTAGCAGCAATTAGAACCCCAGCCAATAGCAAAGTTGGAAGTCAACTTACTGGCCAGTAGTTCTTTGCAGGAAATAAGCTCTTAAATTATTTAATTATCTGGAGAGGGAGCTAAGGAGAAGAGAAATGCACGGAATAAATGTGTGGGAATGTAAACATTTGCATAGCGTGGCAGCACAAGTGTGGACAGGAGCAATCCCGGTGCGGGTTTGCCGAGCTGTTTCCCACAGTACACAAATTCCTGATTAAAGACCATCTAACAGCCCAGGCACACCGCGGGGAGGAACTGCGTTTGCATAGGCAAATCGGGGCAATTTTCCCTCTCTGCTCACCTCCTTGCCACTTATTTATCCTTTATTTAACTGTTCTGTTAATCTAGAACACAGGTCTGTCTCGCTGAGGCTGAGGGCTGTCTTTGTACATGGAATAAAATGCTACAACACTCTGCAGCAGGATAACTTTGCCAGTGACCCCAAGAGCAGCTGCTTCTCAAAGTGTCCCAGAAGGTTTTTCTTCCAATTGTGCACAGTGAGTAGCAACACTTTTCATAGGATCTGAGGGGTTTTACTGCCACAGCTTTATTTTAAATTCTGACTAAATATTCACAGGCTACATGTCTATCTTTGACTTCTCTTTGTTTGATTAGGTTTTTGGATCAGCAGTGTGTGACAGCTCACCACGAACAAGAGTTCACTCTCTGCCCATTCCTTGCACTATGCAATTTCACAGAACTCAGAGTCCCAGCTGAGTAGGATGAAAGTCTTTGAGATCTGCTTCTAAGAAATACCATAACTCTTAAACCTCTAATAATATTTGTACTTTGGGAAACCATACCAAATTTTGGTTCTTAACTAGTATGACTGGGGAAAAGTGTTTTCTGTGAAACAAATCATGGTGCATAAGCAAAGGGCCTACTGCTTTTCTGAACTATTGCTAAGCAAGGGAGCAAACCGTAGGAAAGGATAACATTGCTTTAAAGTGCAGCAAGGCTGAGAAAATGTTTTTGACAGGCCTGGGTGATGGACTTCTGCTCAACTTGGCACATTTTCTTTGTGCCATCCTGAACTACACCGAGAACTACAAGGAGCACTTTTAAAAGAGGACACATGGAAGAAAAGAGACAAAGGGGCTCGTAAAGGGTCAAATAGTTCAACAGGAGCCATAAGATAAATGGAAATTAGAGACACCAGTTTCATACTTTCAATCCAATGCAGAACTTCAGTGATATGCAATACAGGCTATATGTTAAACACACTTAGGCTGTTGACACATTATATGGTCCAATACACTGAAAAGAAGACATTTTAAGCAACTTCTGTTCCATATACTCTGTGGGATTTTATCTGTAGGACTAATGAAGGGTACTCCTGCTTCTCTCACAGAAAAGCTATTAGCACAAATGGGACCAACTCCTACTGTCACAGACAGCACAATGCTAAAAGGTTTAATAGGCTGTTTGGCAGGAGACAGACAGAATAGATTCAGCTGCTAAAATGGTGACACTGACACTTTGCCCTTTGTTACCCATGTTCTTATCTTTCCCCACAGAAAAATCAGTGTAGAATGGTGCAAGCTGTCACTCTGTGGGTTTGTAGTGAGGCTGCACTACAATGGCCCTTCTTCACAAAGAGGAATTTATTTCCCAGGAATATTTGTAATCTGTTGCTATTAAAAGTTTAATTAAATATAGCTTTAGGGTACTAATTAACACATAATAATTACATGCTCTGACTTTCCTCCACACCCATCATCTAGCAAACATACAAGATGAAATCAAAATGGGTGCACAAAGTATATACAAGGCATGGCCTCGCTTCCCATTGAATTCAACAATAAAGTCCTGCAATCATCAGGCAGAGACCTCTGTAGAGAGTAAATTGCCTAAAAGTAAATTTTTGTGTCTTGACAGGTTGGCATTACATGCCAGTTTTAGTATTCATTTATGGGTCACAGTTTTATTTCCAGTTCTACCGCCATTTTAAGGCACATGGGATTCACCAGGGAAAGGACACCTGACCAGAATTGTGAAGACACACAATTGGGTACCCTGAAACAGTTAAAAAGAAAGACAAGGTGGGGAGGGAATCAACAAGCCCAACAAAACCACACCAAGGTGTGCATCAGATAAAACCCAATATAAATATTGTGCTTTTCCAACCAGAAAAGGGCCAGACGATTTTTTGCATCCTGCACAATTAATAGGCCAGAGCACTGTTCCCAGAGTTCTCTATTCCCTCAAGAATGCTTATCTAATCCATCTTCAATCCCTCTGTGTCTTCACCTGAGTGCTGAGAGCAAGAGAAGCAAGCTTCCACATCTAGGCTCTCCTCTTACTCTCTACAACATTTATGAGAGCAAAGAAATACTTGAACACATTGCAAAGCGTGACTAAGCAAAAAAATCATTCCTGACATACCATCGCTCTTAGACCCACCCAAGCAACTCTTTATTTGCAATGACTTGGCCTTGTGCAAGGCTTTACAAGGTGTTGATCTGTTCAGAATTTGTTTTGGACAAGCCACTCCTTAATGAAGGCACATCTAGAAGGAGGTGTTTTTCCTCCCTGCCACGGGCATCACCCTCCGAATCCCGCAGTGCCCGTCAGTCGCTGTCACTCGCACTGCAGGCAGCCTCCCCACGGGCTCGGTGCTGACCCGGAGCAGGGGGTGGTGTGGCTTTGGTGCATTACCCGTTGCTGTAGGACGGCACTCCCGGAGCCACCCCACACGGGGATGTCGGGGTGACACCGAGCCAGCGCCCCGGGTGCCGCACTCGCTGTTCTCGGGCACCACCTGGCGGCGCCGCACGGCTCGCTGCTCTTCCCGCAGCAATTCTCCCTTCCAGGGCTGGAAGTGTGCGACCCACGCGTCCAGCACGGCTGCTAAACACAAACCCCGTGCTCTTTGTGCTGCTGCTCTTACCCCAGCCCAAGCCACAAAATGCAGCTCTCCCCTTTGTGACTCTGAGCACTGTGGTCGTTCTGACCAGCACTGAAGGCGGACTCACCTCCTCAATAAGAGACAAAAGTGTGTGTTGTGCCAGGATCTGGACTCAAACCCATGAACCCCAATTCCCCTGCAGCTCAGAAACACACGGATGTAAGATTCCAGTTCCTGCCTATTCCTAGTCCAGACTTTCTCTCTGCAGACAACAGCATCACACAGTTCTGGAAAGAACAAACTGTTGTTTGTAGGGATCTCTGTCATTCCAAAGCCAGCAGAATAAATACCTCTAAGAGCCAGCTATTCCCAAGAGAACTCGGCATTATTTGTGTGTGACAAACAGAATCTAAATTTACAAGTGTATGAATCAAACAGGGAATTTCCAGAAGCATGTTAGAATGAGAAGACCATTGAGCTGTCCCTCTTCAAAAAAACCTTCTGCCACATGTAGGCTGTAGAATGAGGAAGAAATTCAGCTCTAAAATTCTCTGCTGATGACACAAAACTCAATTTGGAAACATTAGCTAAAGAAAAATACAAACCTGTTCCCACAACCACAGCTATGAAGACAAATTGCATATACTCACCAAATGGAAATTAGAAGTATATTTAATAGCAGGGCTTAGCAGGAGCAAGTGTACAACTATTAAACCCTGTCATACATTTTTTTTTTTGCCAAAGGATCAACCCTAAGAATAACTAAACCCACCCTGTAAGTATCTCAATGCAAAGAGGATTTAGACATGTGCAACTAATAAGGGATGTATTAATCCTGGTGCATAAGAATATTTATACCCATAGTCAGTGTTGAAGGAAAATCCTGAACATAACCTTCAGATTCAAATATTTCTAGGAGCAGCTGCCAGGTCCTGACTGTACTTCAAATCCCAGCCTGGAATGCAACTGTGGGCATGCAAATTCAAGCAGCATTACTTGTCTGGGAGTCTAATTAAAGATACAGACCTGCTGCAAATGTAGGCAAAGCAGTGCTGGTTCAGCTGCACATGGCACTGATTCTGCATTGCTCCTGTGCTCAGAACCCACCAGTCATCTCTCTGGTCTTCTCTCCAACCCAAACATCCCAAAGGAGATGGTCCTTTTTCAAACATCCCATTTCAAACATCCCAAAGGAGAAAACTACAATCTGTCTTGAACAACCCTTCCATAGTATTCACACTGTTAAGAAATACCTCCTCCTAAAGAGAATAATTTCACTTTTCCGAGTTTTCAGTTCAATACTGATGTGACTGTAAACAATTCCATTCATTCTTTGGGCTTCTGTATCTCCTTCTAGTGAACAGCTCAGCGAAAAAGAGCTTTTTTAATACTAAAAAACCTCCAAAAAACCAAAACAACAGACTCCCCTAGAGAAATTAAAAAGGAAAGGCATAAAAGCTATACACCCACCTGGTGAAGGGCTGCTGATGACAGCCTTTTCTACACAAAAAATAAAGATATGCCAGTCTTCTGACATTCCTTCAATCTTTTTTTTTTTTATGAATTTGTGGTTGCTTTCTTGAGCATTTCCCACAGTTTACCCAGAAACATGTGCATTACTTGATTTTCCCATCTCAAGGATTGCCTATGCTCCCTTAAATTTCTGTATCCTCTCCTACGGTTTTCTCCTGGTTTTTTTTTTTTTTTCCATCTGAAACCATATTAAACATTCCTGTTCTCTTTCTTCCTTCCTCACTTGCATACAGGTCTCCTCTTTCAGCTTTCCTTTCTATTCAGCAATATTCTGTCCCCCTCTGCTGTTTCTGTTCTTGTGCCATCCATTCTTTCAGTGATGAGACGGGTAACAAAGCAAAATCAACTGCTGATGTACCTGATGATGTCAAACATACACTTCCATGAAATAATATCACTCATTCATGGGACAAAGCTTTCCATCAAATATGAGATCCTGGGTGCTCTGCCCCAAAACATTAAATACCGGTTAAGTGCCTCAGATTCCAGCACAAATCACCATCCCTTCTGCCAGCTCTTCTCTGAGTTGTGTTCATGGTGCTCATTACCTTGCAGATGACTCTTAACTAACTTTTCTTCCCCTTCTGACACCCTTCCACTTATCTTAACACTTCCTACCCTGATTTAATAAATTCTATTTATTCCTCTTATTGGTTCTAAACTCAACATCTCATTCTGAAGAATTCCCTCTGTGGGGACTGACACAAATGTAGCCAGCTGTTCTTCTCAAGAGATGAACTCCAAGCAGGGAGGCAAAGTGTAAAAACTGGGATAAATATTTGTTCTGAAGCAGTGGCAAAACCACTTCCACCAGCCCCCTGCAGCCCAGCCCAAACAGCATGAACAGGTCTGTCACTATCATTGTTGTGCTGCTGCCCTCACTACTCATTTTCATGGAAAAATATACTGGAGGAAGTTATGATTTCTATTACCAGGCTGCACAAGAGCCCTGATCATGAACAAGACTTCATCTGCAGGCCAACTATATATAGAACAAAAGACAATCAGGGCTCCAAGGAATTTACTGTCTGAAATGAGAGACAACACAGACAAATTTTCTGCAAGGGAAGTAATGAGATAATCATATTGGCCAACATGAAAAGTGCTAATCATACAATTATGATCAAGATTCTTGTCAGCATTGCTATAAGAATTCATATCAGAACTTTCAAAAATGACCATGAAAACAAATTGATCCAAACAATGTCATTCTTCACAGTTAAGAAGAAAATTCTAGTTGTTGATAGTAATATTTGATTGCAATGCAACTTCTAAAGATTAAGATGCCTTTTTTGCTGTATCAAATATAACGTAAAGCTTTTTTTTTTTTTTTTTTTTTTTTTTTTTTTTTTTTTTGCACAAAACAGCTAACAGAGAACGGCAGCAAAATTTATGTGAAAGAAAATCTGGATCCTTCACAAGATGTGATAAATATAAATGTCAGTTCAGCCAATCAATTTTAATTAACTGGAAATCAGAATTGCAAAAACAGCCTGCAGTAAAGCCTACAGAGTGTTCATGTTCTGTCACTAATGAAATAAAAAGTAATAGCTATTAAATCAAATTATAATGAAGAGGTAATGTTAAGAAGTAAAAAACATTTATTTTTCATTAGAGTTCAGTTTAAAGAAATTTCAGCAACAAGTCCTCACTTTGACCACCTTTGGTAACAGGATCAATACTGCATTTGTAGCAACGCTCATGGAAAGTGTGTGGGGTTGTGGTTTTTTTCCCTTTTAATATTTTCTTACTTAAAAGAAGACGAACACGGACACCATCTTCTCTGCTTGGTAAACCAACTACCAGAAGCGAGAGTGCCGAGACATAAACCATGGTGTCCTGAGAGCCAAGGGGAGGAGGAGCTCCTTGAGGGCCCACTGCTCCTCTGGAGGAGAAAAATGTGTGCCAGACCAGCTTTGCTATTGGCCCAACACCAGCTACGTGTGATGCCTCCTACCAAGTTTACCAGGTAAAGTCACTTGCATGAATCCTCAAGCACGCTGTTCCAGGAGGACATTAACACTGTCCAACACCTGACTCCTCATTCCATCTGCTCACCTCTTGCAAAAGCCAAGAGAGGGAAATAGTTCCAAATGGGGAATTCAGGAAGCAGCATAACTGCAGTGCTTTGAAGCAGCCCCTGGCGCGGTTGTCTGTACAACAAATATCTTCTCTGAAACATGTACTAATATCCTCCCTCCTCTTTCCTCCTCCCTTTCTACAGCCCTTGGGAAATCTCTCTCCTCCCACTCCTTCCAGTTTCCTTCTGTGTTTCTCTGCTGCTGAACGATCTCGTTGCCTGAGCAACGGCAGCCGAGGAGGGGAGCAGGAGAGGGGCCCGGCCCAACTCTGCTCTGCCCCCGGGTAGCGGCCTCAGGAAATGAACATTTCAGCTGAGTGAGGGGGAACCTCCTCATTCAGTGCTGGGGCTTTTGCAACCATCATTGTTCAATTAGCAATAAAATAACCTAACACTCAAGGCTGTCAAGCAAGTAGTTGTTTAGCTTATCTACACACCCAGATTATATTAATAATGCAGCCACTTTTGTTCCACTTGGATTTTGGTCCTAGTAGAACTCAGATGTACACATGAACCAGCAATTAATTTCTAGGATCAAAGCAATCTGATCTAAAAATTTCAGATTATTATACCGTGTCTCTATCCCCCTTTGCTCTTTTCATTGGTATTTTAGAATTCAGAAAGTAACCAGAACAAAAGTGTCTATCAATGACCTTTCCAGCTCTACTTCAATATTTGTAGTGTGCTTTCTTTTCATCTTTGCTGTCTGTCTCTTGGTATTTGAGCAATATCTGGTGAAATGAGAATGTCGTCTCAGAGCTATAGCTGTGCAAGAAACAATAATCTCCACAAGATATCCAGCAGAGATTTCTTTTCTAATATTGTTTTATTGGAAGAAATCCTTCTCCTTTTCTTTTAAATTTTTTTTTAATAGCATTTTGCTTATACTGCTTTGTGTTCCTACAGTTTATGAAACTCCACGGGTTGCCTCCCCCCTCCCTTGATGGTTTATGATTAAAATGATTGTAATTGGCTACTTGCTGCTCTGGTGATTACAGGAGGGAGGGTTGTGCACATTTTCCTGCTTTTGAGCAACTATCACTTTGAACATCAAGCACAGAATAGTCTGTGCTGATACTTCTTAAATGAGTGTAGCTATTATGACACTTCATTCTCTTTTTATTTTTCTTTTATTTTTACTCCTGAAGTAGAAGCACAGTTTGTTAGATGTTCCAGTTACATCAGGCATTAATGGTGAGTTACTGGGAAATGATTTGACCTTTCAAATTTCATATCAATGTGAGCTTCATTCAAAATTAATTTACTCCATCTTATCCAAATGCCTTCAGCAGCTGCATGCTTGCTAATCCTGTCCCCTGCACTGTATTCATAGCAGGTTTTTTTAAAAAAAGTAGACTATACTTATTTTTGTCAAGCATAAAATACAGAACAACTGGAGTTTAAGCTTGACAGACCCAACCACAAAAAGCTCAGAAGCTTATCCTTCATTTTTTTGCTCTGCTTTCTTCAGAGTTAACCTACTTCCATTTTCAGCTATCCAGCTGAAATAGTCAGACTGAATTTCACAGGAGCAAAACACAGTCCAGAATTTATGGCTTACTAAATTCAGGGAGAAGCTTTAATTAATGAAGTCTGGAGCTCTGAGACTAGACAGCAAATTCCATCCATTAATTTGAAATAAAATGACCAAGATTTCTTTTTTTTGCTGGAAGTTGCAAAACCATCTGCCCAAAGTGTGAATGTATCTAGGATGTAAATAATTGTGCTAGGGAGAGCCTGGATCACTGGCCAGGTGCTGCAGAGGTGCCTCATCCACAGCTCTGACTAATGGCTTCAGCAAATCAGGTGGCTGTGCTCAGCTTTCAAAGCAGAAAGAGTCATGAAATTCAGGGAAGGCAAAGGACTAAGGCCAAACAGCCTTAGTGTGACTCATGGATTTCCATGGGATTACAGAGGGATGGAAATAGACCACATTTACCCTATTAGGTCACCGTGCTAATATCATTAATCTTCTCTCAGGGAAACATTGCTCCCTCCCATGCTGAGGTTTAGAGTATAGGGATAACTGACCCATGGGCGTAGAGGAAAGGTAGAAGACAAAAGTGAAATAATGGGAAGAGCTTGAAGAAACACAAAAACTGAATATCCTGATTTCCCCTAGAAAGTCCTACTGAATAGCACTTATAGACTTTTATCAATATAACCCCCTCATCAATACAAACTTTTACACTAATAACCTCCTACCTGTGATTTGCACTTGGTAAAAGCTGTCTCACAAAATTTTATTTGGCTTTGGATCACTTCAGAAAACCTAACTCTCACGTCACCCAAGAGATTTGTAATTAAAGCACACCAAAAACCTTAGTCATGCCCATCTCTGCTTCATGAAACTTGCCAGAGTAACATAAAAAAATCTAACAAAAACAAGACTTCAATAAAAATAGTAATATAACTTCCTCAAGCTCTAATGAAATTTCTTAGTGAGGAGGTGGAGAAGACCACCTTATATGAGGTAAAGGCACTCACTGGAAGTGGATCTTGGATGGGCTTTGCACTTTTTCCAGTGAAGCATGAACTGAAGACAGAAGATGAGCAATGAATGAATTTTAAAACAGAAAGATTGCATGAAACAGGAAGAACAGCTTATGACTTCTTTTTCAGGTGAATATCCTGGGCATTAGGCTACATAACTAACCTCCCATTTCCTCTCATTCCCACATTTTTAATCTCCCACTCAGTACCAATCTTGTGACAGTCTTACTTCTTTTTAAATCAAGGTCTGAAGCTGTGGCTGACCTTTGTGAGTGCAGCACACCAGTCAAGTATAGACAGGAACAAATTCAGCTTCTCAGAGCTTGGCAGTAATCAATTGCACAGGACATTGATGCTGTGTACCTGTACATTTTGTCCATTCTTCAAGGATTTTAAAAACTCACAACTACTTTATTCTATTTTGACCAAACAGTTTCACTCAAGTCAGTCGGACACTGAGAAAATGATACATTCTGAGTTTGATTAATGAATTAGAAAAAAAGAAATAGGAGTACTGCCAGTATCCAAAATGCTTCAGAATCTCTCTTAGCAGTGAGGTGACAAGACAGCTCTCCTTCTCCTTTTGTGAAACCAGATAACTTTTCTTCAAAATAATGTCCCAGACTGGAGACAAAGTTTTGTAAGGCATGGAGTCCTCAACTTGCTTAGGCACTTACAAATGTCTTAAACTTTTATGAAATTCCACCTCTTCTTTACACTTAACTTAGAGTGTCGAATATTGCTATAATACTACTTGTTTTTTATGGACACTCTGGGTAAAAGTATATTGTCATTTTGCTAGAGAGAATTATTAAGATAGTTTTTATTTTTTTCAAGATCAAGTGACAGAAAATTCTTGAGGTTGCTGAATAAAACACACATCTAAATTGCTTTAATTCCCAGTGGATGATTAGCAACTGAGCCTTGGATTGGGAAACACCGAGCCCTTCTGAAGGAAAGAGAGGCATTCAAGGCAACACCAGTAAAATCCTCCCCAGTTTGCTTTAGAGAGAATTCATTTGCCACTGCACCTGCATTTTTTTTTCTTATGTTCCTTGATTTCTAAAGCTTCTAGAGGATGCTGAACACAAAACAACTAACAAGTAAAGAGGTTCACAACAGCAGCACCTACCTCAGGCCTGCCACTTGGTCATGCATCCCTGCTGGAAATCCCTGCTGCACAGTGAAAATGGCTACAAAGAAAAGAAAATAATAAAACTTTGTGGTTGGTCCATCACTGTAGTGTTTGAATTACTAAGCACTTTAATTTCCCAGTTGTTGCAAACATTGAACAAGAATCATGACATCACTCTGGGGAGTGTGGCAGTTACCTCTGCACTGAATTCTTGCAGGATGCCAGCTCCTGTGCAGTAAGAATGCCAGTGAGTGACCTTTCCATTCACTGCTTTCATTCTTTTGCTCAAACTCTCTTCTATGTTACACTGTAAATGGAGTTACATACTGAAGGGTTGTGTTCAAAGGGCATATTATTTACATGTTGACAAGTGACCTTGCACACCTTTCTCTATTCCTCATCCACACAGTACTTCCAGAATCTGTAGACTTGTAATTCTTCTTCTAAGTAAAGTTCCCTTGTGAATCCTAACTCTGCAGGTTTAATAAATAAATATAATCTAATAAATCAATATGGAGCAGCAGCTTTGCAAGGGTGCCAGAATGTATTAAAACTGAAACAGTGGCTACATCTCGCTTAATTACAGAGATAAGTGTTATTTGGGAACATGTAGCACAGTGACAACAGCAAATGACATTCAGTATTCTTCCTGTTGATACTGGCAGTGGGTTGAGAGCTAAAAAAGAGTCTCTGCCAACAAGAACCCAGGGAATCTGCTGGTGTGAGGCTGCAGTTGGGCACCTTCCTTTCCTTAAGGCTGAATTAACTACCTCTTAAGAATCAGTCTAGGCCAAGCTCTCAGACTGGCTTTTACAATTTAATGTGATCCACAAAGCAGACAATTCCCACAGCAATCCCAGGAGCAGGTGGATGCACACAAGCAATGCCTACATTTGTTCTAGGCAGACATTTGTTGTGTTTTGGCAGGATTTGTTAGATTATCTTGATCAGCTAATTTGTACTCTGACTCCAGCAATGACCTAGCTGGGAACAAACCAAAAAGACCAAGCACTGGGCTAGGCCTACACTGCATCCCCTTTGTCCAGCTCCCTCATGAGTATCCACTCAGAGCAGCTTGCTTACTTTACTGACTCAAAACCCTTGTACATATCAAACGGCAAATTACTGATATTTATTAATAAAAGCATTCTCAGCACTGCTTGTGATGCTCAGCATTTCCTAGAGCTCATTGAGAGCTAAAAGGATTCTTCACTTGCCTGCTCTCAGTGCTCCCTCTGTTGTTCTGCAGAGAAACTACCAGCAAACGTGTCCATCAGCCTTGCAGCTTCCCCATCTTCAAGTGGTGAATCTTCAAGCACTCCATCCAGAAAAAACTTTTCATGCTTATTTTCTCCACAAGCAACTGTTGTCTTGTTCCAGCCTTCCAAAGTGCAGGTGGTATTATTCAGAATTATACTGCATCTAAGAAAATGTAAAAAACACATTTAAATATCCTGCATTTATTCTAAAAAGCTGTTTACTATTCATATTAACCATCCTGCAGAACTCTCTCACTGATTTCAACGTGGATTAGAAATCCTGAGTTTCAAAAAAATAAAGGTGATAAAATTAATGACATAAAAAAAACCAGTATTTATTTTCATTTTAAAAGCTTAAAGGCCAAGATCCCCACTTGCACCCAAAATCATTTCTGAAACCCATAACAGCAACAGGATGAGCTGCAGGCACTGAAGTTGAGAGCAGTTTCTTGGAGCAAGGCACAAAGAGAACAATAGATGCAGACAACCATCTGTTGAGGCAGAAACCCCAAATTTCAGAAATGTTGTCTGTAGATTCAAGTCCTTTTCTTACTAAGCCCAGGTAGATCCATGGCAGCTTGTCTGCAGAGTGCTTTCAGGACCTGGCACTGGCTGCCCATGTGATTTGCTGCAGCTCTCTGCCCTTGGCTTGGGCTCCTGCTGCCTGGAGAGCTTCTGCTGCTGCCTCTGACAGGGCAAGAAAAAGCCTTTCTGAAAGCTGACAGGCCTTGGAGCCCAGCAGGACTTTGTTCTAGTGTGTACTAAGCAGTGAGTGCTGAGGTTGCAGGTTGCCCAAGAGTCAGCTTATAGGGGCTCTGCTAGAAGACAAGAGCCTGCAGAGCTCTCTCCATGGAAAATTGTCCCAAGGAGCACTGAATCCAAAGAAATTTGTAGGCTGGAACGGGAGTTAAAACTTCAAGTTTCAAACTCTGTTATTAAGATTTTGCTGCGTTTAGTTTTGTTGCTCATTTCTTCCAATAGCCCCAGCCCACCCTTTTTGGGATGGGCTGAGATAAAAGACAAGATTGTATCCCCCAGAAATGAAAATTGTAGTTTTCCAATTCACTGTCGATTGAGACAGTGAATTAATGCAGTGTTAGGACAGTTTTCCAACAGAAAGAAGTAATCATCTGAAAAATCAAATAGTAAGATTATTATGTATTTTGTATGGTTACCACTCCCTTTCTCTACCATAATCTTGATTGATTTCCCTGAACACTGTGGAAAAGATAGTTTTTCCTGTAAATAGAAATGTCCTGGAATGACAAAATCTAGAGACACTATAAGAGAGGGTAACCTGAAAATCCTTTTGTCTGAAATATGGTCAGGAAATAAAATAAGAATTAAAAATGGTATCTTAACTAAGCAACAACAGTCTAAGGAAGAGAACTTACAGAAGAAAGAAAATAAAACATATTTTACTATGGACAGGTGATGGGTAAATCTCAGGGGGGTGGAGGTCCTTAAAACATACAGTTGTCCCAAGTGAAATTACAGAAAAGATAACATCTGTGATTTGGGAAGAACTAATCTAATTAATCAATGACCAGAAAGAGGAGAGAGCTATTTTTGTGTAGCAGTTACTCAGCAGGCTATAGGAGATGAGTTAATGAACTAATTTGCCTGTTTAATATCAAGGGATTACATTAGCAATGAGATCCAGGCACCTAAAATAGACTGTGGCATTACTGGGATTTTCAGCAGCATCTACTGCCCAGTTCCTTCCAGGCCTCTGGATTCTTTTGGAAAAGCTTCAAGTGGTACATTTTCATCTGTACACACAGAAATATATTTCAGCTTAGCTTGTCTGTTTTCACATCACAGGAACAGCTGGTCTCTGCACTTTCAGATCCTTTAGGGAAAGGGCCAGGGGAGAACCTCTGAAAATGGATAAAATTTGACTTCATGTGCACGGCTGCCACACCAGCACTTTCATAAACACCAAAAGGGTCACCAAAAGAAGGTGTCCTGGAAGTGCCTTCAATGGGGTGTGAGAAATGGGACATTGCAAACTGCTACAGCAGAGCACACCAACTTTGCCTCTTGCCTTTCCAACTACCCAAGTGACTCTGCAGCTGTTTTACCAGGCACATCAAGAACTGGAAGAGAAAACATGGCAGGGCAGGATAACCCCAGCACTATCTCAACAACTGAATCACATTCAAAACTGTTAAAGCCTTTAAAAAATACTAACAAAAAAGCCCCAAACCAAACAATCACAAACTTTAGAAACTAGTATATTTATATATAAATATATATAAATATATGTATTTAATATATACACATATATATAACATAATACACACATATGATATCTATACATACATATATATAATATATACATAGATATACATATAATATATATATAAATATATATATATATATTTAAAAACTGAGGATATTTTTTTAAGAACTGAAAAAAATCCTCTCGTGCCGATGACTTTTTATGAAACACCTTTTGCAGCATCAGTTAAACTCAGGTTTTCACCTTAGCAAGGTTTCACACAATCATTAACAGCTCCCATGTAAAAACAAAACAAGAATGGAAGCGTTTAAAAATATAAATGAAAGAAGCCAGACACAACTGAATTATTGTCTTAACTAAAACAACTTATTTTGCACATATTTTAAATATTAGTAATTTACCTCAAGCTCCATTGCTCTTCTCCTACAGTATAACAGAGCTGTGGGCTCAGATTCCAGAGCTTTTAATCTCCTGTGAAGAAAAAAATTGCATTTCCTTAGCCATTCTTTATTCTGGCAACAAATACCTCACATTCCCATTTGGCTGAAGTGAGGATATTCTTGTATACAGTAATGTAATCCATTATCTGTGGATGTATTTTTTGATATAATGTTTACATAGAGAGAATGAACAGAAAAACAACTTTCTGGAACATTCTCATAAGTGTGGGAGGATGAAAATAAAAATGAATAGACAAAATAATTCAGCAAGCTCTGTAGTGCTGCTCTAAGATAACGAACAAAAAGCAGCCCCAAAAGCAAAGTAACATGGTACAAGAGGATGGAAATGCAGAAAAGCTTTTCATTGTGAGAAGCAGCCCCTAAACTCAGAGTCAATAATCACCAATGTTATTAAAATGTTATTAATGTTATTAAAAACTAAGGTGCCCAGCACTTCTTTGGACAGCTGCAGCAGCCGTGTCCAAGGAGTGACATACACATGCTCTAGGTGGGCACTAAATGTCCTTTGCACTTGGAGGTGTGGAAAACCAAAGGAGCAGGGGCTGTGCACTTTAGTGTCTTAAAACACTGGTCCAACTCAAGGTTTATAAGCAGAGCCAGTAACACTTACTCCTATCACCTCAAAAACCAGGAATCTTGATTTATTCTTGGCATTTCCCACCTCAATGTCTGAAAAAGGCAGAGACAGCCAGGCAGGAACCCCTCAGGAAGCTCAGCAATAACCTTTGCCCAGAAGGGCTGGTACTGCTGACACAGAGCCTGTGGGATGTGTGTCATGGGTCTTCTTAGTTAGGTACATTTTCTCCTGGTTTAGGGCAACTTTAGCCTTTCAAAATTCCCACAAAGTTACAAAAAGTGGTTTTGAAGCACGACCCTTACTGTTCCTTTTGGCAGCATAAATTCATTGCAGTGAGCCCTACTGCAGTGTTTACAGGGGCACAAAAAACAGCTAGAAATGCATCAACCCCTGATTTCTGTAACAACACAAGAGGTCACAACTGGTCTGCTTACACCAATCGGAGACAAAAAACCAGCAAAACACTTTTTACATACTGTCGAGTGCTCATTCGCCCGAAAAATACTTGTTATCATGTGAAATACATTATTGTATAGAATGTAACACTCCTCGGAGGGTTCTTACCCAGCACAACCCACTTTCTGATCAAAACCTAGAGAGGTTGAAATTGTCAAAATGTCGCCAGCTGAAATATTCAAGGAAGTCCTCATTCTGCTTTAACCTTTCGCATACTCGACTCTTAAGCATAAAACCACCTAAGAGGCTGTTTCCAAAACATGACTCAGTGCTCCTTTATTCCCAGCTTACCTACGATTTTTCTAATTTTAAAAATCTTTGCCCTGCACACCCAAATTGAAACCTGGCACTGATCTGGAGGAATCTGCAGGCAAACCGGCAGTGAGGTGTCATTAAAACTGCCTCCTCAGGAGCCAGGACAGCGAATTCTGCGATTTCAGGCTGCGGACAATCACAGAATCCCAGAATGGTTTGGGTGGGAAAGGACCTCAAAGCTTATCCAGTTCTGGATTCCATGGGCAGGGACACCTCCCACTAGACCAGGCTGATCCAAGCTCCATCCAACCTGGTCTTGACGGAGACGCAGCAACCTCAAAAAGCCGTTATCCCTAAAATAATCCCACCAACAACCACTAAAGCGAACAGAAAAACCGAGCCCAGCAACTGAAGAACCCCTCCCTTCCGACGGCACCTCTTCCCCTCGCGACTCCTCCTCCCCTCACGGTGGCCCCGCCTCACTCGTCATGGCGGCTCCCCCTCTTCCCCTCAGGGCGGCCGCCGCGGTGCACTGTGGGAGCCGCAGTTCCCGCCCACC
>VZRZ01002109.1:102687-114471 GCA_013398175.1 Climacteris rufus | reverse complement strand
CCGCCCGGTCCCGAGGCAGGCGGGGAGCCGTAGCCCCGCCGCGCTGCAGGGCCCCTCCCTGCGGCGCGCACGGAACCCCCGTGCGTGCGGGCGCGGCGCTCTCTCGGGCCTCCGCCGCCATTCCGCGAGCAGCGCGGGCAGCCCGCGCTCCGGCCCCCCCGCCCTGCGCCGTCCCGCGCAGCCCCTGCCCGCCTCGCCATGCAGATCTTCGTGAAGACCCTCACGGGGAAAACCATCACCCTCGAGGTGAGCCGCCGCCGCGCCGGGCCGGGCCGCCGGGACCTTTCGGCGCTCCGGGGATGCGCCGGGAGGCAGCGGGATGCGTGGGGAAAGGCGGCCCTGCGCTGCCCGGCGTGGTTCAGGCCACGCGGTGGGGCCGAAATGGCCGTGGTGGCACCGGGCCTGTGCCGCCAGCTCCTCGTGGTTGTTCGGCCTTTCTGGGCTGAGTAAAACGCGATGCGCCTTTTGACTGTGTTCTGTCTCATGATAGGTTGAGCCTTCGGATACGATAGAAAATGTAAAAGCGAAGATCCAGGATAAGGAGGGTAAGGTCAAGAGGCAGTTATTATTATATATTAATACCAATCATGATATGTTACATGTATTGTTCTGTCGATCCACTATTGTGGGTTGATGTGTGTCTTACACAGATGTAACTTTCTGCAGCAATTTTGATTTTATTCCAGCATATTGTAGCTCTCATCCCTCATTTACTCCTGATTTGTCTCACCACTAGGCATCCCTCCAGATCAGCAGCGGCTGATCTTTGCTGGGAAGCAGCTGGAAGATGGACGCACACTGTCCGACTACAACATCCAAAAAGTGAGTAGGAAGGGCTGGACACAGCAGTACCCAGGGACTGGCACAGCACAGCCGAGTGACCACTGCTGCTGAGCCCAGGAAATGTCTCAAATAAATTCAATCAAATCAAAGGATTGGGGCAGTATTGATGCTGGGAGCTTGGGATGTCACCTTAATAGCAAGTAATCCTTTTAGAGCTTTCCTAAGTGCCTGGCACTTGAGATCTGCTCTCTAGGTAAAAGGAAGAAGCCTGCTTAAATGCTGCACTTGTCCTGAGAAAGCATTTTGAGTCTATTTTATGTGCTTTACAACCAGGAATCAACTCTCCACCTGGTGCTGAGACTTCGGGGTGGTGCTAAGAAAAGAAAGAAGAAGTCTTACACCACTCCCAAGAAGAACAAGCATAAGAGAAAGAAGGTTAAGCTTGCAGTGCTCAAGTACTACAAGGTAGGTAGAACTAACTCTTAAGAGAAACTTTATGGAAATTCAGCTCTCACCAAGGATGTGTAGCCTGTAACTGGTCTGTACAGAGCCTGGTGTATTGAATATTTCAAGTCCTTCTATTTGCCAGTACCCCACGTGTTAAATAAAACAGACACAGTCTGTTCCACCCGGGCGCTTCTGACCTTTGCCTGCAAAAGTTTGATGTAGCAAGTGCTACAAAAACTATTTTGCCAGTGAGGAACACTCAGTGGGTGCTGAGAGGTGGAGAGTGTGGTTGAAATGTTGCCTGTTTGCCCTTCCCAGGTGGACGAGAACGGCAAGATCAGCCGCCTGCGCCGGGAGTGCCCCTCGGAGGAGTGTGGGGCTGGAGTCTTCATGGCCAGTCACTTTGACAGGCACTACTGTGGCAAGTGCTGCCTGACATACTGCTTCAATAAGCCAGAAGACAAGTAAATGTACCAGACAATAAAAATCTGAACTTCTGTACAGTTTTCAGGATTTATTTCTGCGGTGCTGTTGTTTCCTCTCTGCTGCTAAGTGAGGAAAATCTGTGAAGCTGTGGGTGCTCCCTGCCAGCTAGGATGAAATACTCTGTATTGCTGATTTAAATAATATCCAGTTGCAGAGGAAAAAACAACTCGGCTAACCTTAAAAGTGGACAGTTCTGATGTGGAAAACCAGGAAATTGGCAGGTCCAGAGTCATGTCTGCAGGTGGTTCAGTGCTAGAGAAAGGGGTAGTAGAGTCCTGCTGACAAAATCCAGGCAACACACTGAAATACTGCACAGCAGCCCTGGGAGGGGGGAAGGAGATGCCCCAGCTATTCTGGATGCAGTAGACAGGCATCAGAAATATTTGCACATGTTGGTTTCACACACCTGCAGTGCTTGTAGGTACTCCTGTGGCTTATCCATGTTCAGTGAGGGAAGCTGATTGCTTGACTTGATAGGAAAGGAGAACATTACAGATATAAATTATATCTGAAATGGTTTGATATAAAGAACATCTCCTGTGCATCTCTGGAAGTTCATTTAATATTAGGAGTTAAAGGCCAGCCAGCAATATAATGCATGTCCTTTAGTGTTCATGTAGTCACATGTCTTTTAAAATCCTGGCTCCCAGGAAGTTTTCTGCTGAACTTCTTTTTCTTCATAACAAATAATTTCATCTCCAATACTGAATTCCAGATTTTTGTCCAAACTCAATCCACAGTCCATTCCCGTTTTTATTACCTGGACATCATCTTTATGATGCTTCAGTGATGATAAAGATCCTGCAAAAGAAAAGGCATCAAAGAGAGGCCACCACTAGCAAAGCAGGGAAGTGGTTTGGTTTGCCCTTCCTGCAGAATTAATGTTTCACCTTGTAGCTCCATGAGGAAAGCAGGGAAATGTGGAGACTGGGGGTGCTTGTGGGTAGTGGAAGCAGACACCAGTCCTTTGTTGGCAGGTAAATGCTGTGATCTCCTGCTTCCCTAACAGTGGGGGGTTGGAAAAAGGTCTGGGAAGGGGACAGTGGCATTTGATGCCCTGCCTTCTCTATCGTGGACAGAATTCAGGATTTCTCCAGGATCCTTGCACTAACTTCCCAGGGAACTAGCAATGTCTAAAAACAGTAAACACCAAATCCATGTTTTGTGGCAATTCCACTTACCTTTCCAAATAACATCCCTGTTACGGATTAACTTAAACTTCATTTTCCTGTCCAGCAGCCCCTTGTGCACTCTGCATCCAGCCACTGGAATTTTGTTTTTTCCTACTGTTACAGAGAAGGTGTCAAGAACAGAAGCTTCCCCTAAAAGAAAAAAGTGAAGTTGTGTGCAGTCCACAGGAAGCAGGCTGCATTTTTCTTAGCAAGCTTTATAACAAAACAGAAGAAGCTAGGAGGTTATAAAATACTTGATAGAACAGGAACATCAGTCAATGCCAACTCACCTATTGTAGCCTCCACCACAACTGGGGGCAGCTTGCTGTTCAGCTCATCTTTCAGGTCTTCTATAAGTTTGTAGATGATGTTGTGAAGCTTAATTTTAATTCCCTTTTTATCAGCCAGCTTTTTGATACTTTCATTGGCTTTCACACTGAATCCAAAAATAACACCTGATAAACAGAACAACTGTCAAGTGATGCCCACAAGAGGTGACTCTTGAAGCAGCTGAAGTGAAACTTTGCAGCACAGGGTAGAATTAGCAGTCAGCAAAACAACAAACAACATTTTACTCCAGCTCCCCCTTGAAGGAAGGACCATTTGCCTCTCCCACTACGGCACATGGATAGGAAACCTTATGAAAATAAATGGCCCAGAAAAGCCCACAGAAGGACCACTGGAGGTGGAGCAGAAAATAACACACACAGCTCATGGAAAGAACATGGATGTCTCATTTTTTGGGCTGGAAAACCAGTTTGGTTGTCCAAATGAAACTGAAGTGAATTCTAAACGATTCTCAACCAGATGTGGGCTATGGCAGCCTATGACCTCACCCTCTGCAGCAGGTGAGAATTAGGGGGTATGACCAGCAACAACTGACTCAATCTCAGATCCAGTTGTCTCCCTGAACAACAGGAAATTATTTTCTAACCTGCTTTTCTAGCTTTGCCCTGTTTGAGCATCACAAAGCAACCAAGTGAAGAGTCAGAGCTTAACAACTGAATTTTTGCCAACAGCTTCTCCAGAGTCCTTCCCTTTCCGAGAGACTTCCACCCTCCTCCCCTGCACCAGTTTGATGTTCAAGGAAATATTTTTAAGTTACAGATAAATTCACCTTATTGATGCTGCTATTGAGAAAACAAAACCCAGCTGAGGCCTACCCATTTCAATAATTCCAAACTTGTAAAGTGGTTTTTAAACACACCATTAAATGCTTCAGCAAGAGTGACATCATTCTCAGTGATATCTCCCATTCCAAAGTAGACAATATCCAGTTTACATTCATCCTCACAATCATAGCTGTCCAGGATGTTCAGAATGGCTTCAACAGATCCATCCACATCACCTGCACAGACAGATGGAAGCACTGCTGACTGAGGAAGTCAAAGACACACAAGTACAACCAAGCACATGCCAACTCCACCCTATGCAACAGAAAGGTCTTTTGACATCTTACAGGTTGGACTTGATCTCAAAGGTGCTCCTTTGCAACCCAGTCAATTCCGTGATTCTGTATTTTGAGTAATTAAAACCCACCCAAGTCTGTTAATTACAAAAAGGAGCTGGATAAATACAACAGGGCCACAGGCTCTACATCTACTGTCACTGTCAGGTCAAGCTTGCAGTTTTCCAACTACAGTCACTGCTTGAGTATCACTAAATGAGGTTAAACCAAGTTCCTCCTGTCCCACTTTAATACATAACTGTTCTTCTCTATTTTGCTGATGCAAAATGCTTATACCATGTATTTTTTAATAATATATATGCAAGGTTTTCTATATTTACATATTTACTTGTATAGGGATTTATATATACATAGATTTTACTCAGTAGTTCCTGGCTAAGTGGGTAAAGTCTTCCTGTTGCTCTGGCCCTGCTGGAAGCACATCCTCCTGACCACTGGATGTTTTCTGATGCCCCTCCTCTTATGAGAGAAGTTCAACAGTCAGTTTTAAACTGATCCAACCTTTGGTAACAGGAATTGTGTTTAGTTTAGAGCTCTGTTTCAGCCTGAGCACTCGAGAAGCACAGAACCAAAGGAGCAGCAAACAGAATGGGACAGCACCTTTAACTATTAATGACAATGTTTTCTCATCCATCTCTGTTCTCTCCTTAGGCCTTAAAAGCATCACATGCTTATTGGCCTTGTACAGCACTGCCTTCCTCTGTCTCCAGGTCAGGTGGGCCAGCTTCTGCTGCTTCTTCTCATATTCCAACCTGTGTTCCTTCTGCTTCGCTTCAATAACTTCCAGATCCTTTTTCAGCTTCTCCTGTTGTTCAACATAGGTCCTCCAAGCCACAACTTCTTGTGCCCTTTGCTGGGCAGGAAGACAGAAACATTACCTTTAAAGCACTGCATCAGAACACTACAATAATGCAGCTTTATCCTTTTGCATCTTCTCTACAGGCTCACTTGTTTTCTTTCACATTTAACTACAGGTTTTGCTCCACAGAGGACAGAGAGCACAAGAATTTCTCCTCCCTGACATGACTCAAGGCCTGTTTCCACAGTACCTCTGCATTGTAGAAGAGAATTGTGGTTCATTCTTTCACATGGTGTTTTTTCAGCTCTCACAACACCTATTTCAAGCTGTATTTTATGCATACTGTTTTTGTCAGACAAGAGTGATCTCTTTGTAGAATTAAAACACTGGTCTCCTCAACTACTGGGTGGTCCCAGTGGAGATCAGGACACTCTGGCAGAGGAAAGGTGGAAAGGAAAGAGGCCACCTGCAAACCCTCACTCCTCTTTCAGAGCACCTAGCTGGGGTCCCTTAATCCCCATGCTCGACCTTTCACGGGATTATCCAGGTGATTTACAAAGAAAGCTCTCACTTATTGTGTTACTCTGCTCCTTCCCATCCACCTGCCTGCAGTGATTGAAGAGTTCTTTCTCTACCTCAGATTCCACTTCAAGGATTTCATCTCCTGCTGAAGGGGCTTCCTTCCAGCCCATGATTTCCACAGGGATGCCTGGCGAGGCCGCATCCACAGCTTTGCCATTCTCATCAAACAGGAAACGCACTTTGGCCCAGCTCTTCCCTGCAACCAGAACACAGCCCTTCCTCAGAGTTCCTCTCTGGATGATGGCTGTGGTGAGTGGACTAGTGAAGAGCAGAGGAGAGAAATAACAGACAAAATTCAAGTGATGTTTCTCCCTGTCGTTGTGGTTAGTGCAGGCACAACACAACCAGAAGGGACTCGGGATCCATCACGGGCAGAATACTCCTGTGAGGATTTATTAGTGCCCATCCAATTTTTAAGTGACTTGCAAAACCCCAAAGCCTGTACAGCACTCTTCATTTCTGCAGATCAATCAAAAATCTGCCATTTGTGAACTCAGCAACGGGATGATTTTCTACATTAAGTGAACCCCCACCAAAAAAAAACCCAAAAAACCCAAACAACAAATCCCAACAACTTTCTAGAATTCAGTTCATTTTTAGAGGGCAGAACACACCTTGTTCACACAGAACCTGCAAGAGGACTAAGATACTCAAGAGTAGAATGTCATGTTATACACAATTCATCAAGAATTGTCTATGGACTATGACTGTTACCTTGATCATTCCTACTTTTTAAATGTCATTTAAAAAAAATACATCAGTTCTACCAGTTTAAACTACTTCCTGTAGAAGTACAGGATTTACTTAAACCCTTACAGGATTTAATTTCAGGGACATGATGAATTTTGCCCCATTCCTTTATTTTTCTGATTCTTATGTTGCAGACTAAAATTTCAAGGCTTTAGCTAGAAACACTGTAAAGAAAGTGTTGCAGCTTTATCTAATGAGGTACAAATCATCTTAGCAGTGTCTCTGTGTTGTTACAAAGGCTTCACTGAAGCTGAAGAGGTGAAAGTGACTCACCCTTTCCCTTTGTCTTTCCGAGACTCAATTACAGTCCCCTCTACCAGACCCGTGGCATCTGCCTTCAGTTCCAACATCTCTGCAAGGGCAAGAGTTGCCTCTGCCAAAACCATCAGGTTTTCCCCCTGCATAAAACCACACACACACAAAAAATGCACAGGATAAAGGAAGTGCCCAATACAAGTGAGATCAGAAGCTGAACCCTTAATGCTGAACTCTCCTGTTGAAACTGGATGGCATTTAACACCCAGTCCAGACTTCAGGAAATCACAGAGAGAACTGTTGGACAGAATTATCAGAAGAAAAATGAGATATTATTGCTCACTGAAAGTCTGAGCCTCAAAATACACTTCAGTGTGTTTCAAATAATCCTGGTGAGAGCCAGCAGCACTGAGCTCATGGCAAGGTATCAAATACCAGGAAGAGAAGCATTTTATTTTCCAGCTGCCAAACAAAAATGCATCTCTCTGCATATATTAGGCACCCATGAACACCATCATTATTTCCACCACAACTTTACCTTGAGTGCAGAAATATTTACAGCTTGAACATCACCTCCAAACTCTTCACAGACCACATCATGAGCCAGCAATTCCTTCTTTACTCTTTCAGGGTCAGCTTCAGGTTTGTCACATTTATTAATGGCAAGGATGAGAGGAACTAAAAAGAGAACAAACTCAGCAGCAGCCTAACCAAACTTGCTGCTACTATCACAGCTGCCAGAAAAGGTTAGGGCAGGTTATGGCCACTTGGAACAAACCATCTCTTCCCTGAGCAGCCACCAAGATCTGAGCTACCATGAGGAGGCTGGAGGAGTTATCCATGTGGGGAAGGAAAAAAGCCCCAAGCAATGAACCCCTGCCTTGCTAACTATTAGTATTTTAGCATGCTTATGTATTGCTGCAACATTTGGTACATTTTCAAACATCTCCTCTGGGGACAAGGAACGGGACTACAACAGTTCTGTGGATTCCAGTCCAAAGAGTATCTTTGGAGAGGTCAACAAGGTTCCCAAAGCACTCATTATTGGAGCTGCACAGTAGCCTGGCCTTGCCCCTCAGCCCAAGGTGTAGCACCCACCAGTGCCCCCCTGTACCTCCTGCATTTTTGGCGTGCTGGATGGACTCTACAGTTTGCTGCATGACTCCATCCTCTGCTGCCACCACCAGAATGACGATGTCGGTGACGTTGGTGCCTCTGGCCCGCATGGCTGAGAAGGCAGCGTGGCCAGGAGTGTCAAGGAAAGTGATCTTTTCCCCAGAAGGCATGTGCACTGTGAAAGAATGGTACAGCCTCAAATCAGCACTGCACACAGCTTTATCTAGCGTGTTGTAGATCAAGTATCAATCCTTGAGAGCATTTTAATAATAACAACGTGTTTTAGACAGCTAACTGTTGGCATGGGGGTCAAAGGTGCTCAAGAACAAGTGTCCTGGGATCTTCCACAATCTCAAATAGTCTAATTTCAACTGTGCACACAGTAATTTCAAAGTTCCATCCACAGAGTTACGACAGTTACCAGCAACAGACTGTTTGCTTTCCTTTTCACTGTCTACATATAAACTGTTTATGTGGCAACTTATTGTTTCCCCAATGAACAGGCAGCGAGTCAGCCTGTTGTGTGAGATGGAGGGGAGATTGTGTTGCACCCAGGAGCACATTCCCTGGGACCATACCAAGGAAAGCACCGATGTGCTGTGTGATGCCTCCTGCTTCCATGGATGCCACTTGGGTTTTCCTCAGGCTGTCGAGTAAGGTTGTTTTCCCATGATCCACGTGGCCCAGGATAGTAACAACAGGGGGGCGTGGGGTTAGCACTGCTGGGTCTGCAGGGGGCCTGCAATTACAGCAAAAACAGGGCTTGTGAATGGCAAAAAGAATCCACTGAGTGACAGGCATGCCCACCGTGGTTAAGGAAGAGCCATCCACCAGCACTCGGTGCTGCGTACTCAAGGCTGCCTCCTCCCCAAACACCTGCTGAAAGAAAGAGAATTTAAAAAACCCAACGAGAACAGTTCACAACTTGCCTTTTCACAGCATCTGTGTTTTTTCTTTCCTTTTCCTCTTTCAGTTTTGCTGATTTATACCTCATGCCTGATTTTTGAACAATTGTCTTGATGTGGTTTTCCTGTAAGATGGAATCTGGTTCCACCGAATCAAGGTTAATGTCTGTGTACAGCAGTGCTTCATAAATGTGATCTGGAGAAAAGGTAAAGACATTCAACAACTGCACCCACAAAAACAAGGGGGACAAAGAACCCCAACCCATTTCATTAGATTTTTTCATTAGCTTACATTGTGCTAGTGAGTATCATTCCCAAAGCAGTTTTCCTTTAGTTAGATTTATCTAAAAGTTCCCATTAACTTGCAGAGAAGACCCTTTGCAGATTTACTGAAAATGACTGCTCTATCAGCTGCTTCAATCTTATTTTTCACTCAGATTTTCATGGCTTACTTTTCCATTAACCCCATAAAAGAAAACAACTGAAACTCATCTCAAGCAAACAGCAAAGGAGTGATTCAAGGAGGAAGGAAATTTGATAAATCTGATCATACGCTGCTTTCTTTGGTCATAGAAATACAGAATATATTGCAGTAGTCAAATATTCTTACAGGGAGCAATTCCAGACAAATCTTGCCCAGCCCTAGTTAATCAAATGATTGTTTTAATGAAATACAAATTGCTTCTGAATCCCAGGTTCCTGGGGTTGGATTTTGGGCTGAAGCTCTTTAGCCATGAGCTCTTAACTCACAGGGGTCCAGCTCTGACAAACCAGGGTGCAATGTTTTCCTTCCAGAATAATTCAGCACCTGGGAACCAAAGGCCTAAGGAGCAGCCTGCATGGATCTGAAGCCTGTCAGCTGGAGATGGAAGACAGTCCTGACTTCTTCACATTTAAGTGTCTGGCCTGGTAATTTGGATGGCCCAACTTCTTTTCTCTTTAGTCTGCACCAACATTTGCTTTGGGGTGGGTACAACCTCCCTTTCTCAGGGAGGGATCAACAAGCACTCACTAATGCCACTGAAGACACCCATGCCTTGCCCACTGGTGGAAGTGGAGAGGCAGATTTTGCTGTTTCAAACCTCAGAGCAGGCTCTCACCTATGTCTTTGCCCATAGCCTGTGCCAGTTCCTCCACAGTCATCTTCTGCCTTATCTCCACTTCACCTCTGGTCAGCGGGATCTTCTTTTTCTTCTTTTTTGCCTCCTACATGGAATTAGATACATATATAGGAACACACAAACTAAGAAATAACAATATTAAAAAGACAATGGTCTCAAGCCATATGAGGCAAACACATCTTTTTCACTACAATACCAATGCATTACAATAAATGAAAGACCTAACACATCATAATGAACACTTAAAATGTATAGCATACTACCTTAATTTTCATTTTTTATTTTTCAGAACAAGGACAAAAATCAACAAAATAGCTTTCATTTTTGTTTGCAGTAACTTCCTCCTGCCTCTGCGAAAGTTCATGATGTTACTGGTCTAAGTCAGCACTTGAGAGGGAATGGCAACAAAGTCATATGTTAAGTATATTTTGTCTTCTAAATTTATAACAACATCTCTATATTCATAACACACTTTTTAAAAAAAATTAAAGTATTCAAACTGAGCTCTTGTACTTTCCACACAAAACCAGGGATTACTGGATGCCCTGAATTACCTCCTTTGTAGCTAGGTGTCTGCACTGTGGTGAGGCAACACCAATGAACCTGTCTTTTTGGCAGAGCTGTGGATACAGCAGGAGGGACCCCATGGGATGTGCAGAGGACTGCACAGGCTTCCATTGTGCTCCACAAACTCTCCTGTGGGACAGGGCACGCAGCTGCTGGCAGGCACCACGGAGCTGCACCAGACTTTCCAACCTCAGCAGCAACCCCCGACTCATTTCCTCACTGAAAACACAAAGCACACATTGAGATCAGCCTCCAGGCTCAAAGGTACTTTCTCAGGGTAAGACGGACAGGAACATAAGGCACAAATGTTGTTTCCAAACAGGCTTTTAAACACTGAAAAAACGGAACTGTTTAAGAACTGTTCCAGCTTTTCAGTCTCCTTTTGCATTTCACCTTTACTGCAGACACACAGATCTACTAAGGGCTTACAGATCTTTCATGTTTCTCCACTGATCTTTGCTATAAACTACTAATTCCCCTACTACAGGTTCTTTGGCATCTCCTAAAAAGAAAAAGGCACATTTGCACTCCTCGTGCTATCCTGACAGATTTACCCAGGTGCAACCTACCTCTCTAAACCAGCAAAACACGTCTGCAAAATGCCATTTACCTGAGCATTCAACGAGAAAAGCACCCCTAAAAGAGCACAGCATGGAAGTGACACCCGTGCTGTTGTGCTGCCAAGAGACCTCCTTTGAGCCTAAGCCCCGGCTCAGCAATTAAGCTTCCCAGGATGCTTCTGTCAGATCATCCCACATCTTGTTTTAACCATCTTAACTTTGGTTTGAGTCATTTTGCTAATTACCCCGTACAACAGCCTCCGACTTAAGCTTCTCCTTTTGCTCAGAGCTACCTGTTCTGCACTGGCACAGACTGCCCGGAGAAGCTGTGGCTGCCCCATCCCTGGAAGTGTCCAAGACCAGGCTGGACAGGGCTTGGAGCAACCTGGGACAGTGGAAGGTGTCCCTGCCCATGGCAGGGGTGGTACTGGATGGGCTTTAAGGTCCCTTCCATCCCAAACCGTTCCGGGATTCTCTGATTCTGCCCTGCTCAAGGATGGGCTCTCTGTCTCTTCCATGTCCCCTCTCACAGGTGTCCTTGCACCACATTCCCAGAAGCTCCAAGGGAAGGGAACGCTTTGGGTTCCTCCCAGAACGGCTGCGGGCCCTTTAACACTCCCTTGCCCCTGAGACCTGCAGGAAGTGAGCACACCATCAACTAACCAACCAAAAACAGCTTTTTTTTTTTTTTTCCCCCCTAAAGAAAACCTTAAAGGGGCTGAATCAGTAAAACCGAGGAAGCCTCGGAGCTGTCACAAGACGCTGCACACACA
>VZRZ01002109.1:61856-101769 GCA_013398175.1 Climacteris rufus | reverse complement strand
CGGGCGAGGGCCGCCCGCTCCTGCTGCTCTCCTGCCTATCATTCTGGCTGGCGAATACCTGTCAGCTGCAGCCCGCCCTCCCCGCGCTGGCAGCGCCCTTCTGCGAGCCGCCGGATCGCGGCCCTGAGGGGCGGAGGGACGAAGGGACGGAGGGAAGAAGGGAAGGGAGTGAAGGGACCCGGCGGCCTCTCCGCGCCTCACGCCGGGCGCGCCGCTCTGCGCATGCGCCGCCAAGGGCGCGAGGGCACCGCGCAGGCGCAGCTGCGCCCCCCGGGCTGCCCGGGCAGGGGCGGGGCCTCGGCTCAGGGGAGGCGGGAACTCCCCTCTGGGGAGGCGGGGCATGGAGCCCCTCACGGGACAGAAATTTTCTGGTTTATCTCCATTCTAGATTTCATTAAAACTTATTTTAAAAAATCTATCTGTCTATCTATCTATCCATCCATCCATCCATCCAATCCGCTTAAATTCAGTTTAATTCTGCCTGCCAGGAGAGAGCAGCTTTTCCGTTCCAGTGCCCTCCGGCCCACCTTCAATCTAAAGCTTTAACGTGGCTGATTTTTAAGTCCTCTCCAATTTGGCGTCTCTAAAATAGCGCCACTTATTGGACTAGGGCAAACAAAAATCTAAGAAGAAGCTCTATAAATTAAAAAATCCTTAATGTTCCCTGGTTAATGCTGATTGTAAAATCCAGCGATAATCCCAAGGATCTGCCTGGGACAGCACTGCTGCTGTGGCAATTCGTGTCCGGACACTGCAAATTGTGTGATAACAAGTCATGACCATAATTTCCTTTGTGTATATTTGAGCTGTGTATTCTACACTCTGTGGTAAATCACACATGTGATTTTCCATAAGCTTGCAAGAGCTGTAACTACGTGTTTTGCTGCCCTCACTAGCTTGCCTACAAGTATTTGCTCATTTATGATGCTGAGTGTTGAAAAAAATAAGTGTTTCGAATTTCAAAGGCACCACTTGCTGATGAATGTGCTGGGTGCTGACACCTTGAAATGCACAGGGCCCTCGAGTCTTTCTCCACAGGTAAAATGGGAAAAATAATCTCAAAAATAGACCACACTAAAAAAAAAGCTTAAATATCAAAAGTTGTGCAAAGTGCATTAAAAGCAGTTCCTGCACAAGGAGATACATTGGGAAGGAAGGGCTGGCACAGGGACACCACAGAGCTGCCAGCCCCATGCGGAGGGCAACATGTCCTGGGACTGCCTGGGATTGACCTGAAAAACGTTTTGTTGGAAAGATAAATTTAGCATGCAAAAGTCATCAGAGTTTACTGCAAATCTGCTTTTTGAGTTGATCTTCCACTGGATGCTGCCTGGAAATCTTCCCGTGCGCTGCTGGAAGGCTCTGGGAATTAGCGTGGGATCATATTTTATCCACATGTCTCTTCACCACAGAGTCATACTGTTTTCATTTAAAGCTTTATTACAGATTGCCTGTTTTTCTGAAGGGCAAACTGAAAACAAATAATTATTGATGTCATAGGTCAGGACGATGGTTTGGGTTGCAGAAATATTTTCCAACTCTGGGGCTATTAGTGCTTGGCTTTGTCCCTTAGCTGCAATTCCTGATTACTATTGGTTGCCTTTAAAAAAATACAAATTATGCAATTCTCCAATTTAGGACGTATCATAAATTGTTTACCTTATTTCGATTTTCTTTTTAGCTGTGAATTTTTATGAACTTTCTTATCTGGCAGTGTTTTCAGCAAGACTGCATGCAAGCAACAAGCCAGAACCTGAAATTACAGTGAGAACAGGTAGAAAAAAATTAATAGGTTAATTTAAATTGCGACTAATACCTGTTTGAAACCAACATCCGAACCAGATACAGGTCACGCTGGATGTGTGTATGAGGAAGGTGGTACTGTCCCTATTTGAGAAGGAAATTGTTTCAAGGAACATGAAGCGTATTGAACTGTGAGGGGAGGCTCAGGTGCGATGGAGACACGTTATACCCCCGTCTGAACCTCGGGGCTTTGTTCCTTAGGGAAAATCAGCGCGGATTTAATCGCTCTGCCCGCTCTCTGAGGCCAGAAGGGAGGCGGGCCGGGCGGCGGGGCGGAGCGGGCGCCATGGCGGCGGAGCTGAGGGAGGCGCTGGAGCGGCGGCTGCGGGAGCTGGGCATCGCCACCGTCACCGCCGAGCACCCCCAGGTAGGGCAGCAAATCCGGGATTCAACCCAAATCCGGGGCGGCCTCGGGCCCTGCCATGCAGCTTTGAGCACCAGGATCAGCGGGGAAGGTTTCGCCCTCTCACGCAGGGCCCGGCTGAATGTTGGGGGAGCTTTCTGCTCGCTGGGACTCTGTCTCGCTGATTCCCCCCCTTTCCCCTCCCCGCCCACTTCTCTCCCCCGAAGTCGGCGGCATCCAGCGTGCTTCCCAAACTTTTCCTCTCTTCCCAAATTTCTCCTCGCTTCCCAAACTTTTCCTCTCTCCCCGTTACCCTGACAAGCGCCACGTCGTTCCAGTGTGCGCGGTGGAGTCACAGACGGGAGCGCGGCCAGCGCTGCCTTTAAAGCCGGACATTGCTGCATGAACGAGACAGAAACGATGCTCAAAGTCCGGCGAAGCACTTGGCCACATTTTATTCGTCTTCTGTTAAAATTTCTTCATAAAAGGGTACAGCTTTTAGACCCAGTAGAGCATTCAGTATTTTCTAAATATTTAACAAAACATAGCTGCTGGGAGTCTGATGGGGTATAGAGTCTGACACCACACCCGTGCCGTTTTCCAGGTGTTCACTGTGGAAGAAATGATGCCCCACGTCCAACACATGAAAGGAGGTCACAGTAAAAACCTGTTTCTTAAAGACAAAAAGAAGAAAGGGTTCTGGCTGGTGACTGTCCTGCACAACAGGCAGGTCAATCTAAACGAGCTCGGTAAAAAACTGGGTGTTGGGAGTGGCAACCTAAGGTTTGCTGATGAAAATGCCATGCTGGAAAAGCTCAGAGTGGGCCAGGGCTGTGCCACGCCGCTCGCCCTCTTCTGTGCCCAGGGAGATGTGAGGCTGGTGCTGGACGCTGCCTTGCTTGAAGGGGGCCATGAAAGGATCTATTTTCATCCAATGACAAATTCTGCAACCATGGGCTTAAGCCCCGACGACTTCCTGAAGTTTGTGAGATCAACAGGCCACGATCCCATCATCCTTCACTTCGATGAAGACATTAAGTAGAAGTTCCCTTTTCTACTACTAGCTATAGATTTTGTAGAGCAAAACTGGTGAAAATCTCAGTACAAATAAAACTGGAAAAAAATAGCTTACTTCTTTTTCATTCTTTCAATTATGTAAGTTTATATTGCATAATCTGGTGAGGAAAAATACTGCCTTTGAGTTACTAGAAGTTTCAACAATGTTCTTAAAAAGACGTGTTGGCAATCTACTATTAAGTAGAAAAGTAATTTTTAAAATACTGTTGCAGTCCTTATCAATAAATGAAAAAACCTGGAATTTCTGAGGTGTGGGATGGGCCTTAGGGGTTTAAGCTTGACACCACTAGGAAAGAACAAATTCAAAGTTGTTGAACATCTGTCCATACCCCCAGGACAGGGATGGCCCCACTGTGTCCCTGCCACCATTTATGCCCTACCACACATTGCTTTCTTTTTATTCTTTTTTTTTTTTAACCCAGAAAAAGCAACTCACCTACGCTACAGGAAATGCATTTGATTGTCTGTGTTTTTCAAAGCCATGGTGTGTTGAAGACAGAAGCAGCAGAAACTCCCTCAAGTCCAGTCAACATCCTGTGGCAATAAACACCCCCAAAAACCCAAAGCCAGGGGAGCAGTGTTGAGGGATAGGATCTGAAAGGGATGGGGGTAAAGGCTTTTGGATGCAGCCTCATGGCAGTGCCACATACAAACGATGCCTCCAGGGCATGAGCTGAGATGAACAGAAACCAAAACTACAGGAGCATGAATTAAAAAACATGTGAAAGGATTTCATGTCCAAGACACATCTTGGATGAGCAAACAATTACTGTTAAATGAGTAAGAAAAAGCATTTTCAAGGGCAAGGCAAGTTCCTTCACCCACATCCTTACCATTGTTTCCTTCCTTTTGGAAGGATTTGGCACCTGTACTCAGAGCTATTAGTGACAACATTTCACCATTATTCAGCACTTCAGGTTCTCCACCTCTGACAGACACAAACCAACCTCATCTATCTTGGGAGTCACATCCAGTGGGAAAGAAGTGACCAAAAATTGCTGAAGCTGTAGAAGAGTCACTAGGGATGTCCAGATACATGTGATTTTATAGACTGAAGGGAACATCTGGTATTTAGGAATACTGGGTTGATGAATGAGCTCTGGCCTGACAAATGCACCACTAAATTAGCTCTATATTAAGATACATTATGATGTGTCTAAAAGTAAAATTTATCTTGACCTCTCCCTGCCATTTGCTTTCCCTCCCCCTCAAGGTTTCTTCTTTGTGGTACCCCAAAATCCCTTATCACTTTTAAAAAAAAAAGAATATTAGATTTGACTTGCCAAGGTTTTTAAATCTGGAAAGTTTTAAATGTGACAATTATTTTGAAAGACATTGCAGAGTCCTGGAATCTGCACTGCCTGAAGTGTAACTACCTTCATCCTCAGAAGGAATCCTGAGCCTTGTCTCAGCAAAAATAACCACCAAGCAAAGCCCAGGCTTCAAATCCTACATCTGGCAAATCTATAATGTTCTCTTTCTGTATTTATTTATGAAATCAGTGCCTTTTTTTCTTTTTTAAATAATAGTATCAAAATAGCATACAGTTAAAAGCTACCCAGATCTACACAAATCACACAGAACAAACTACACACGGTCCAGAAAAATTCTGCTACAGTTTTATCAGTTTCCTGCCAGAAGAAATACTCACTGCACACATCACCACGACACCAATACCCTTCCAGTAACATCAGTTTCCAGAAAAAGTGTGTATAAATATACACACACAAAATTAGAATAAAAATTATTTGGTTTGGCATTTTAATAACATCATTAATAAATGTATACAATGGCAAACATTAAAAAAATCAATATGTAAAGGAAATTACAGTTTTAAATAAGAGCTTTTAAAGTTCTGTTTCACACCTAGGTACATTCCTTTAAGGCAGTTTTATTAATATCAAAGCATTATTTACATATACATCATCAGCTACCCCTAAAAATCACACATGAGCTCCTTTGTTAGGCTGCATCATGTCCTGGACAAAGTTTAGAAATAATAATAATACGTGTTGGGAATGTTACTAAATCCTCAAAGGCTATCAGAAAAGTAAATAAAACATACACATTGTATGGCATGACCTCCTTTGCTGCCTGCAACTGGCAGTGATGGATTTGGAATTGCTGGGGTACAAAGGGGTGTGTGTGTGTGTGTGCTCCTGTGTTCACAGTCTGACAGCTGCCAGTGCTTCCCTGGGATCTGGAGTTTCAGGAACTGTGAAGCAGCTCCCAAATTAAATTTACTTGTTGATTTTAAGGGCACAGACTGGGAAGATGAAGGAAGGAAAAAAGAAGAGCAATCAGCAGAGCACAGAGCCACTGACTGCTCCAGTGCCCTGAAACCTCTCTGCTGAAAAAAGTGGACAAGTTGAGAAGATCAGTGGAGCAGGAGGGGAATGTGTGATGGGAATGACATCCCTGGGATCCCTGGGTGATGGGAAGGACACATCCCTGGGATCCCTGGGTGATGGGAAGGACACATCCCTGGGATCCCTGGGTGATGGGAAGGACACATCCCTGGGTAGTGAGGGCAGCTGAGTGCCCAGCAATGCTCTGCACATGGCAGTGACCCAGAACCATGACAATGACCATGTCCCCAGACACAGCTCCTGTGAGCACAGGCAGCATTTGGCACTGCACTTTACATCTCTTGGTTCAAGCCATGTGTGCTCTTCTCTAACAGCAAGGTGACTAAAAGGGTTGGGTTGTGGGGTTTGAGCTGCATCACTCCTCTGTCATCAGTGAGGAGAACACAGGCACAGGCCCTGAAACGAGCTTGAACACACAGTCAGAGTTGAGAGAGATTCTCCTCATCTTTATGGCCTCTGAATTGTCTGTCACACCTGCTGTGCCCTTTTATCATAAAAAATACTTCAGAAGAAAGTCCTTTAAAGGAAAAAAACAAGAAAGATTTCCCCTTCCAAAGCTTATTGAGCAAACTTCCCCCCCCCTCCTTTTTGACAACATTTCGTGCTTCTGAATCTGCTGAACTGCATTCAACAGTGGGGCTCAGCTTCACCGAGGGGAATGCAGAGCTGCAGGTGACATTGTGCACCTGCCTGTTGGACACTTAGAGGTGACACAGGGAACAAAACCCTTTGCAGCAGAAATAGGAATGTGCTTACTGGCTTTAAGAAAATAGAACAACTTGTTTTGGCCCTAAGGTCCTTGTCCACTTCCTTTGAGCTCGCTGCAAATCTTTCCAGACAAATATATGCAACCACCAAATGTACCAATAACATTTGTTGACTTTAATATAAATCAATAATGAACAAAATGTATCTAGTAAAAGAGAACCTTAAAGGGAACTGATTGTAAAATGCATATGATATTATTTACATTTCTTTTTGCCATCAAGAAACTTCCTAAGCCACGATCAGCTCATGTCAAAAGACAAACAGTAAAAAAAAAAAAAATTAGTCAATACACAAACATCATAAGACAGTCTTATCCTGGAAATGGCATTTGTGGAAAACAGCTTTATATTAAAATAAAAGTTATAGAAAAAACATACCCGACAATTTCCTGTCAGAAACATCTGAACAGACATATGCAGAGTGACTTGGGAATGTGAAAAACACAAAGGACAGACAATGTCTCTATAATACCATTATCCCATGACTCCCACTTCTGTTAGTTACCAAGCTTTTCCATGGATGTAAACAAATTTTTCTCTTGCAGTATGCAACAAAAATCAGCATAAACTTTCTTAAGAGCAATTTCATGCAGATTATGCTAACCAAATAAGGCAGCGAAGTGCCAGTAGCTGTGAGGTTTTTGTATCTGTATATACAGTCCATGTCAACAAAATTCTACAGCACTTCCTTTAGATTTACAGATGCAAACAGAAACTGCTAGTTATGGGGCTTTTTGGCTAATTATTAGCAGAAGCTTAAGCAAATCAGTGGCTAATTTCAAAAACAGAAGATGAAAGAAGTTTTGTTTTGTTTTTTTCCCTGGAGTAATTCTTGAGACCTTAAAATCCTTGGTCCTTAGGGAGATGAGAACTGTCCTTTATTCAGTAGATCTTAACAGTGCAATGTGCAATAATTCCTAAGACCATCTACACATTTTCGGCAGTAGACTCCAGTAGAGCTCCTTGATTCAAGGAAGGAAGGAAGGTAGGTAGGTTTTTATTTCTTGCCTGCTCTAGTCACGAAGAATGTACAAAAATTCCCTTAATTTCTATTAATGACTCCTACAGTCGCTGTCTTGTTACTTCAGATATAAAGGCTTCACACTGAGATACTGAAGGACACTTTTCTCTCTGTGTTCAGTCGAAAGGCAGAAAGAGAAAAGAACATAAGAAAAAGCTTCAGGTGTAGAGGCACAACACACAGTTCAGTCACTAACAGCACTAACAGCATGCACCAAAGGGGCTCAGGGAAGTGGAGAGGAGGACAGAACACCAAAAACAAGCTTTTAAATAAAGGCAGATTCTGTGGGGTACTGAATACTCTGAGATTTTTTTTCAACTGCTCCTTCAGATTTACCTGTCCCTGCCTAAGAACTGACTTCAGTATTATGTCTTAACGGGATTTCTTTGAACTTTCTTCTTCACGGAATTGGAAAAATAAAAATCAATGTCATTTTTACAGGCATAGGGCTGGGCAGGATGAGGTTCCCTGCCTCTGGAAGAACCTCTGGAGAGCCACTGGCCCTGGCCTAACAAGTGAGAGCAAGAGAAGCCAGGTAAGCAAGCAATATTTACATCTGGTTAATGCAATGTGCTCTGGGGCTGAGATGGAATGCTGTTAGTTTGCTGTAAATGAAATTCATCTCATTTACAGTTTGGGCAGGAAACTCACCACTTGGCCCACAGCTCAGGTAGTGGGTAATAGAATTAGGAGCTTTGTTGCTCCCTAGACCTGCTTTTTGAATTTCTGCTTTCTGGGATAGCTTCCACATCTGCAGAGAAAAGCATTTCAGGTTATTCATTGTGTTTATGAGGACATGACAAAAACCCCTCATGCATTAAAAAAACATTCTACTCATTAGGAGAACAAAAGGATATATAAACACCTTCTGGTTTTTAAGAGGAAAGGACAGAGGAGAGGGACAGAAGAAACTTACTGCAAGTGCCTACTCAGCTACACTCACTGACATTCATCTCAGCATTTAGGACAGCCAGGTATTATTCCTAAAGCCACAGTCCCTTTTAGCTACACCAACCCTACATTTCTGCATGTGTGGAAAGCAAAAATCATCATGAAATGCAACCACAGCTGACTGACCCTAACAGAGAACTTCCCTCATGGTATTTGGACCTGCTGCACATTGACAGAAATGTTCACATTCAGTTCCACAAAGCACAAAATTGTCTCTGCATGCAACAGCTTGAACATGCAAAACGCAGTATCTGAATTCACCAGTCACTGAAAGCAAAGCATCAAGCAAACCCTGAACCAGGCAAACCTCAACTGTGAGCAAATGGCTGAGCCTGAACAACAAAACCTTTCTGGGCAGCAGCCAGGTATTTAGTGTTCATCAGTACCATGCAAAGTCCTAACTTAGCATTTCCCAAGGCAGCAGGGCCCAAGGAATGAGCGAGGGCTCCCTGTGTTTCACAGCCTGCCATGCACACAGCGGAGGAGCAGCAGGGATTGGGAACGAGGGGAATTCCACAGATCCTTCCACTGTTTGAGTATGGATCAAGAGAGACATCCAGGAACTTCTTGTGAAAGTGGGAAGACCAAAAAGCAGAGGAAAAAAAATGATCCTTCTCTCCATGAAAACATTTCCTGTCCTTCATATCCAACAAACAAAGGTTGGTAAGTCATTAATCAGAGCCATTCAACGCTCTCTTGCAGAAAGCCCCCACTGCTGCTGAACTCAGCAGAGCAAAACCAGGAGCACAAGAAGTTATTCTCCTCAGAAGTGAAATTTAATTCATTACAAATTTACAAACCAATGCAAAGTGGCTTCAGCTGGATAAGGTTACTCTCCAGCTCCTGTAGATATGAGACACTAATGTTCCAGGGACACTCACACTCAGTTATCCCAAAGCCCTTGGGGTTCAAGGGAGAAGCTGGGGACAGTACTGGAAGGCTTTGTAGGTGTGACACTCTAAGGACCTAAGCAAGACAAGCAGGTAACAGCACACCTGAGAGCTGCTCTGACTTCTGCAACCACAGAGTCCATCTGAGCAGCAGCTACACACCTTGTTCTGACCAGCGTCACTGCAGGGCACAGGGGAGAAAAACCAGATCTTGGCAGCACAGGATTGAGTGTGTACCAAGGACTGAGTGTGTACCAAGTGCTCTCAGAGCTAAGACTGTAATTCCTTCAGTAACTTGAAGAAGGCCTTGTGCACACGTTGCTCTGGGTACCGGTGCTTTTCACCTCCAGCCTAATTCCAGCACATCCACAGACACACAGGAGTGAATTCAAATGGCATGGCCCAAGACCAAACACTGCTCCAGCTCTGTGAGAGCAAGTGTGTGTGAAATGAAGATTATATGTATCAGATTTTTCATTCTTTTGCTGCCAAGACAGTTGCAGAGGGAACACAGCAACACCGCCTCTGTGCCCAGCACTGGGGAGAAGGAAGGGATTTATCAGCCCAGTAACAACGGGTGGTGCAGAGCTGGGGAAGGACACTGGCACACCCTGGAACAGTCATTTTCCTCCCCACATTCCATCTCCCCTCATTCCTTGAAATGCAGGGCTTCCTCTCCCCTATAAAACAGAGCCCTTCCAGACTCTCAGGGGGGATATTTGCTCCTTTGCCTTGGGGAACGGTGGCTTTGCTGCCCCTCCCTAATTAAGCACTAAGGAATAAAGGTTCAACCCACATAATGGTTATGTGACTGCCACAAAACTGCTGGCAGAATGAATTCAATTGTAAAAACCAGAATGTGACATTCTTGATTTTCAATATGTATTTTCAACTTAAAATACCTCCCCCCTAGCTATATTGTCATTCAGGTTTTTAATAATGTATTTTGGCTCCCACAGCTGGCAGAACTGCGTCCTCTTGCAAATAAGTGCTCACATCTGAAGCCTCATGTCATTATAGCTTAAGTCTGATACAATTTTAACCTCTGTTTATATTTACCATGGAGGAGTTTCAAGCACTTGCAGAGACAGTGGCACATTAAGTAATTACTTTTCAACATTTCTCTTTAGCTGCTCATCTGGAATTTAAGGAATTATTTGCTGAAGCATTTCTATCCTCCCATAACCTTTGCAAGCAACTTTGTTATTTTTTTATGTAACTGTGTTAATTTAACACTTTTCTGTTATTTTGTTACACCACATTTTCCATTATATCAGTGCTACTTCCATTGCGAAGAAAAATCTAATTTCCACCATGCTCAACAGGTTTTTACTCCAATATATCACAAGGAGCCTGTTATTTGACTCCTGGTAAAACCAAACACTTCACCACAGTTGGAAAGACAAAGCAGACCAAAGGGAAAAAAAGGTGGAAAAGGTCATTTTTTCATGACAAGTGCTGTGTATCATGTGACTGTTTATCAGCTCTTTATAAGAATTCTCATTTCTGTTTAAGATTATGAATGGTCTGTGTATTTACTACTCAGTAATTAATACTTATTGTGCAAACTAAAGGCACTGAATGATTGGGCTGTGACTTGTTCCTTGTGCATTTCTGCCACGACATGGCATAAATGAAAAGGCTAAGAAGGCACTGAGATCTCCCCAAATGCTTCTTTTCATCAGTACCTCATTTTGGAAAGGAGGAGGGGAAAAAAAGGTATTTTTCCTGCAAGCAGACAATCCATGTGTTACTGATAGCCCTGAGAGCTCGAGCACCACTGGCAGTAGTGTCCTTGTCCCAGGAACGCTGTTCCCTGTGCCATCCCGGGCATGCGCTGGGTTTAACATGCAGCAGTGACCAACAGGAAAACACCAAAACATTTGCAATGCATGACAAATAAAAATAGAGCTTGTATTATAAAGGCATGCAAAATATACACAGTGCAATTAATGTTTCATGCAGACTTTGGTGGGGTTACAATTCCACATTCAAACATGCCACAGTCCACAGCTGTTGTCCGCAGGGAACAACCACCCCACGGATCATCATTGTAGGGAAGTTTCTCTGTCATCCAGTGGACATGGAGAACACCTCCAGGGCACGTTAGCCTCGTACACATTTAGTAACACAACTTTCTTTCAGACACAGCCATACTCATACCAGAGGGTCTGGTTATCTTCTGACACCAGCAGCGGGGACTGGGCCTCGGCCGCGCCAGAGGCAGGGCCGGGGTCCCTGGGAGCTTTGTGAGCAGCACAAGGCTGTTCCTGGCTCCTCGGCACTGCCCTGAACGCCGACACGGTTGCCTGCTCAGCTGCTTTTGGGGTGGGCCTTTGGGGCACCCCACTGATGTGACTGACTAACTCGGTGTTGAGGGATAGAAAGGGCGGGGGCGCGGCCGAGGCCCGCGCGCCGCCGCTCCCACACCCGCCGCCTTTATCCCAGAAGGCGGCCGCGCCCGGCAGAGTCCTCTCGCGACACCCCGGCCTTTCCATCCGGGAAGGCTGGGGGAGCTCAGAGTTCCCCCAGTGACGTGGGGTGACCGAGGGAGCTGCCTCGGCCTGCGGGACACGCTCTACTCTGCCAGGCACACAGTGAACACAAGGAGAGGACACCCGGAGTGCCGAGTACTCACTGGAGGTGGACGGAGCACTCCTGTCAGCGGCGGCCGGCGCTGCATCCACGGACACGGGCGGCCTACTGTCCTTAGACAAAAAGTCATGGATGCTCGTCCTTCGGGTGCTCCCCTCTGCCGTGGAAATCACGCTGCTGGCACGAGGTAAGGTGGCGTAAGGGTTGCAGTCCCTGGATTGTCGCTGGGCCACCGTCGCTTGGATCTTCTCCTTCACCGACCTGGCCTTCCCCGGGGCGCCGGGGCCCAATTTGATTGGAGAGCTACTGAAGGAGAGATCCTCTGCCTTGCGGAGGCTGGGCCTTACGAGCTGTTCTGCTTTCAGGGATCGTCCATCTGAGAAATCAACTGTGTTTCTGACGCTCAGGGACCTCACGATGCCACAAGCAGCAGCCGGCTGTTTCCGGAGCTTTTCCCTCCCTGCCAGCTCCGCGGACTCGGACAAGCTTCTCATCACTTCATCTAAAAGGTTCTCTTCACTTGCAGATTTCATCTGTAAAAACAGAAAACTTCTTGTAAATTTACACATTGTAATTTTTACCTTTTCTTAAGCAAGTTTTGTGGACATAAATAAATGAAGAACAATTCTACGAAGATTATTTCTTTTTTAATTTCTCAACTCTAACACACTATTAAACATTTATGATACATACTCAGGAGTTTTCTTTACAGCTTACAGTAAGTGCTTTGAAAGCCAGCTGTCAGTCAGCTCATAACTATCTGGAATTAGTTCTGGAGTGCTGACTGACTCCACAAATCAGATGATCTATAGTTCCAATTTATCTCCTTGCTTTCTGCCATCACACCTCAATAATTCCAAAGCCATTATTACTTTTACCTTACTACCTTATATTGATCAAAAAGCTTAAATTCTCCATAAAGATAAAAATCTCAGGAAGTAACACCAAGCCCGTAACCTTTAGGTACCCTTGGTGCCAGATTTGGACTGACAGCTCCCCATTTTTTTTTTTTGAAGAAAAAACATCAGGGCTAGAGAAAAGAGTTAAGGTGAATACCATTCACAGACTCAGTGGAGAAAGACTGCAGTCGTTTTCAAAATGGTCCAAGGGACAATTGGGAAAGAATTAAGCTAAAATTACAGAAATTACAGAAGCTGAAGAGAAATCTCATGAGTACCTTTCCAACAGGAATGGTTCTATGAGGCTATGAAAGGGATCCTGAGATTTTGGAACAGCAGTGGACTAAGCTTGATGACTTAGGTGGAGGTTTCACTTCTATTGCCAGGAGAGTATTGTCTACCAAAATCCTTGTCAGGGAGACCATGAGCAAGAATCATTTTAAGTATCTAACCAAAAAATGCTGAATCGTCTCCAGCCCCAAGTCACTGCCCCAGACAACCCCAGATCCTCACTCCTGACAGGCCCCAGTCACAGTGACTTGCTGGCTTTTATCCTACAGTACTTCTGCACTTTCGGCAGATCTACCCAAGAACTAGGGATGAAGAAACTGGAATACCAATTCCAGCAGAGAGGAGGTGATTTGGGGCTTCTAAGAAACTCACTGATTTACAGAAACATTCCCTTGGCCTTACTCCTCTCAGATTTCAATAAGCCCCAAGGTTGCTTTTTGTTTCAAGATACTGTTGTGAAGAGGAATCTGAAACATACAAGAGTCCTCTCAGGGAATGAAATCAAGCATCTGCTTTCCTGTTGAAGGAGGACAGATCCGACAACAGCTGCTGCTGGACTGGAAGAAGAGTCAACCTACTGCGAGTCCCGGCCTTCCATGTGCACTCCAAGTGTCCCACACACCAGACCCTGGCAGCTTCATCAGTAAAGGTCGACTTTCCTACCCAACCCAGGGACCACAGAGGGTCAGGCTGGGCAATTGCACAGGATTTGGCGTGTGGTGCAGCAGGAGCAGTGTATCAGGAGACAGTGCATGTGAGCTCCCAGTGCAGGTGTGACCAACAGCCCCAATGAGTCCCTAAGGAACTCTACTCACGTGCCTTGCATTAACACTGAGCCCATCAATGGGACACTGCAGCTAAATACTCTTTACACTGACCTCACTGGAGTTACTCTTGTTGCTTTCTTCCAAGAACTGCTGCAGGGTGACCACTTCACTTCCAGGGGAGCCTGTTTTGGCCTGTTTGCCACGGCCCTCGGGTGTGTCGGGCGTTCTCTGCTGGAGCACAGGGCTGCACCTGGTGTGCCCCTTCAGGTACTGGATGGGGCTGCTGCTGCTGCTGGACCAGGCCTCATGCTCGTGGAGCAGGCTGAACTCCCCACTGCTGTGGCTCTGGGGCCTGCTCTGGCTGTTCACTGCACCTGCTTTGGGGGAATGGCATCGAGGATTTCCATTAGAAATACACCCAAAAGCTGTAAACCTGTCTAACCTCACTCAAATCTGGACTCAGATTCAGTTAACTTCAATTCTATTTAAAAGACTACAAAAAAATCCAGTTGTCCTTTTTTACTGTGTAAAATGACACTCCCTGGACTTACCTGTTGCAGCTCTTTACACATGACATGATTTTATTTTTAATAAAAACTACCTTTCACTTATAATCTGGGCCTTCACCTATATAATATTATATTCCAAGAGGCTAAAGAGATGCCTCCACTCTTGTTCAGCACCACTGAGAGGCCCAGGGGAATATAATGTTACATGAAATACAAAGGATAGAAAATATTTTCACCAATGAGAACAACTCAGGAATGCTGCTTCTCCAACAATTTCTGCTGTTACTCCTAGTTTGCTACAACTGGGACCTGAGGATGCACGTGATATTAAATTCAAAATAAATATTCCACAACACGAGTTCTTATTTGCCAGTAATCATGAATTGCATAAAAAATGCTGATAATCAAGTATTTCTGTTATTTCTGTATTTCTGTTATTTATGTTACTCCTAAGAAATGAAATAAAGTTTGAACAAACACAAATTGTTTACAATGGAAATGCCTAATCCTGTACAGACACTGGAGCAAGGAGGACCTCAAGGGATCTTTTACAGAAGGGAGTAATCAAAGAGATATAAAATAAACTATTAGAAATATACAGCTAGCATTCTTTCCTAAATTTCCAAACAGACACCATCTAATAGATGCAAGCCATGAATATTAAATGAAGTCTTGAGCTGGCAGTGCTCTAATCTAGTCTGCACAACAGCCTCCAGCTAAAAAACCCATTTGACAAAAAAAATGTATCAGGGTTCTTAATACATAAATTCTAGAGAATACAGATAATTCCAGGGAGGTTATTAAGCTATTAAATCCAAAATATAAAAGCTTCCTGAATGAATCACAAATGTAATTTTGTTCAGTTGTGCAGTACACAGCTCACAGCAGCAGTGCACATGCAGGAGGATGCTTGGAGAAAAAAAAAGTAGCAACTTCTCAGCATAAAAATCACTTTTGAAGTAATTTGGGGGGAATTCTTATATTGTAACATGGTTATTTGCGTTAGGTTTAGGTTAAAAGAGCTGGTAACTTAAAAACCAACACCACCCTTTTAATATTTATTACAAACATAAAGTACCTGCGCCCCTAATCTGGGGAATGAAGGCTGTGAAACATGTAAGGAAGCACACACAGTAGTGTGCAGTGGGATTTTTTTTTTTAACCTATTTGGAGATGTTACAGATAAAAGAATGGAAATGAAGCATGTGTGTGAATTCACCCCCAGCATACCTTTGACTTCATGGAGTGAAGCATTGTTATTGCTATTGCTAGTGGATGTTCTGCCACTATCAAGGCTGGCTGGTCTGGAAGCTGAATGGAAAATGAGGAGACACCATGATGAACAGTATTTTAGCAGAGGACATGGCACTTTCACATTCTGCTCCCAGAATGCTCAGAGGATCATGCACCAGCTCACAGGCTGAACATGCCCATGGCAACAAAGTGGTTTCTTACAGATCAGAAAGCGAAGGAATTTCCAGGCAGTCCAAGAGGACACTTTGGAAAAGGGCACTACAGGAGTAGCAAGGTACAAAGGAGAGGAAAAGAGAGAGAGTGTAGTTTAGAATTGGAACTGAGTGCTCAGTGGGAAAGCAGGGCTCACACAGGGGCATGCAGGGGCTGCTGTGGCCAGGTCACTTACAACAGATCTGACAGGGAACCCTGCACAGGGCTGGAATGCCACGGACAGGAGGAGCAAGAGCATCTGCACAGATAAAGTCCTGTACTCCTAAGCCAATACAAGGGAAATGCACTGTTAGTAGCTTCAAAAAGGTTCGCTGCTTGCACTCGTGGTAAATGTTTATAGTACAGCTAAAACTTCACTTCTATTAATAGCCCACTTTTCACTTCAAAGCTTTGCTTGAAGGAACATGTAATGATTTTATAAACTACAGCACATGGCCAATTTGGGGCTCACTGGACAGTAAACACTGAAAACTCAGGCCAGATTTGGACTTGATATTTTAGGATTAAAATGTTAACTTCCTTTATTTACCACTAACTCCAAATAGAAGTTAAAACATTTTCCCACTGAAAGGGAAAATGTTTTGATCCTGTTCAGATGCACTTCACAGATACTTTCTACCAGAGATACAGAACATCTGTCTGATGTAGTAGTTAAGAAAGAAAGAAAGAAAGGAGAATCTGAAGAAGAATGATAGAATACATTAGAGAGATATGAAAACCAGAGAGAGCATGCTCATTGCAATGCCACCATTCACTGCATTTTCACAAACTTCATTAACATTCACATCATATACCCTTAATTCATTTAATTAAAGCTCACATCTTACCATGAACTCTTGATCCTGTACTAGAATCATCACTAATACCTTGTGGACTTACATCTTCAAAGGATGTGGTATCTACACACAGAGACATAAAAGAAGATGTAAATAAAAGAAAACAAGAAGATTATTGAAATACTTATCATTGGTAAAACGGCAAAAATGAAAATATTTTTCAAAGCAATCCATTTTACTTAGGAAACATTCTGTAGGAAAAACCTTGAGACATTTTATAACCGCAGTTATTAAACCAGTTCATTATCTTAGCACTGCAACTCAATTATTAAAGAGTGCTTTTTGTTGAAAAACTTAAAACGTTAAGTAAAACCAATATTTACACAGTCACATCACGGTGCAAAAAGCTTCCACCTCTACCTTTATTATTTAGCAACTGCTTGGATCTGAAGCCTGTGGAGGAGTTGACAGTGGCAAAGTTGATAGCTGTAGTAGAGAAGGCCATAGCTCCCAATTCCTTCCTCCTTTTACCCGTGGATATATCATCAGGACCCTCCAGATGCTCAGAACTACCTGTCCATTGTCCTCCTGCCAGGACCATGGACTGCACCAGGTCATTCATGGCTGGGATGCAAATGAAAGCAAATGATCAGCGCGGGCAAATGTATCTGCTCGGGTTCTTAATTTGCATTGCAAAGGTCGGACAGTGTTCTAAGCGTTAAAGGCACTGCAGGCCGGCAGGAACAAACCCCAGCCCCGCATGCACCCGGCCCGGCGGGAGGGAGGGGAGGCACGGGCTCCTGCAGCCCGGGGAGGTGCTCGAAGCACAGTGCTGGGGGGGTCGCCATGCCCAGGTGCTGTTAGAGGCTCTGACACGCTGCTTGCCGTGAGAAAATGGGATGAACGGGGACAAAACGGGTGCTCAGACAACGGAGTGCCAGCGGTGACACGGGATCCTTGTACAGTGCAGGTTACTGCAGGCACACTGGGGTTTACAGAGCAACAGATACAGGATCTGAAAAATACCACATCTGATGATATTCACCTTGACTTCCCCAAACTCGAGAAAATTGTTCCACCCCCTCATTGTAAAACAAAACGGAACAAAAGAAACTGATACAACGTTTTGGCAACGAGAACTCATGAATACTCGCAGAGGGACAGACCACCACAGAGCCTTGCACAGTCTCCTACCCTTGCTTTAAACGAAAAAAAAAAATTACAGTGACTTCTTAACACTTATGAAACGTGTCATTTCGAACTCTTTCCGTTAACACAGTGCACTGTAAATTTATATACACATCTGGCCATGTGTATATAGACAACTATGTATACAAATATATGCAGTCACAATGCACTGAATAGATTATATGCGTGTGCATGAGAACGTGTGGGTAGGTGTGTGTGCACAGATATAAAGTATTCAGTGCCAAGGTTTAAAAATTAAAAAAAAAAATTTAAAAAAAAGGGGGAAAAAGTAAAAAAAAAAAAAAGCTCCAGCTCCTTGTAGCAGGACTTGCACATTGCAAAAGAGGAGGAAAAACAGAGCGCAGTCCAGGGAGAGGTTAGTGAAAAATTAGTAACGGAAGCCAGTGTAGCCATTGAGAAGAAGCTGAACTGTCATAAAGTCTTACACATGGAGCGACGGTAGAAGGCCTTCATTTTGTCTTTTTCCTTCGGTCTGTTCCTCAAAAAGGGCAGTCTTTTCAGTGCACCCACTTTTATGTCATAGCATGAGGAAAAACGGAAACAGGGAAATGAAAGAAAAAAGGGAGAAGAACAGATGGAAGTTAAATGTTGAAACTAAGGACAGAAATGAATGTCTGAGTTTAAGCTATGTATGCTAGGCTAAAAGCTATTGTTCTCCTGCTGCTGGGTGATAATGAAATAGGAAAGCTACACTGAAATAGGAAAGCTACACCAGGAAAGCTGCCATATATAACTCAGAAATGCACCGAGAATTACGGTGCAGAGTGTCATACAGTTTGAAGCTCTTGAAAAAAATAAATGTAACTTCTTTGCAGGTGAGTACAGAAATCGACTATTATATAAATTTTACTGAGGAAAGTAACATTTTTTTGAAACATGAAGAAAAATGTGAAGCAAAAAAAGCTGAAAATGAAAGCAACTTTAAGTACAACTTCTATGTTAAAGTATGTTCACATCATTGTTTTTGGGGTTACTAACTTCTCTAATGCTTTGCCCGCATATTTAGGAGGACACAATCTATTATCAATCTTCAGTTCTTGCATTTTGTGCTCAGTAATAACTTTGGCCACCTACTGTCTTGCAGAAAACCTACATGGGCCTTCTGTTAAATGTAGTTTGTGTGCAGTATTTTGGTAAAATACTAAAATCAATCAGCTTCAAATGTGCACATTTTTTAGCTGAAAAAATAACAAGGAAAAAAAAAAACAGCAGAAGAAAATCCAAATGTGAATGTTGCTGTAACATTTTGGGAGGGCCCGAAGAAAACTGAGTTAAATTCTACCAGGAGAATTACAGAGTTAAAATTACAAATAGTATTAAAAGAGGGAGGAGGGGGAAGTCACGAGTTAATCTTGTCCTTAGAGTCAGGAACTCTGCATCAGGAACTGCTGACCTGCCTTGGTTAAGCCTGGGGGCTGATGCCAGGCCCAGGAGGCACATGCAGACCATCTACAGGTCCAGGAGGAAAGGCATAATGGAACTGCCCACAAGTGGTGATTTCTGCAGAGATGGCAGCAGCTCTGATTTATTGAGGGAGGTCTGTCAGACCATGCTCTGCCTGGTTTCAGCCTCTGCAGCCCCCGTGGGGAGGTGTCCCCTGCTCCCCCAGCAGCCTGGCACACAGCAGTTCTGTTTACAGAGCAGTGCATATATGTCATAGATACCATTTACAAGTGCACATGAGCTACCCTGGCAGTGAAATATTCTATATTCCTCCATCTCCAACAGCTCTTCCCATGTCTGCACCCAGAGGAAGAGGTTCACAATGCAATCTAACCAAAGAGGTCATTCTGTTCTAGTTCTACTTTTTGCCATCAAGATGACACACAATTCTTCTGTAACTTCTGTGATCCTTTACAGATAAAATAACTCATCCCTCTGTAAATCTTTATGGAAGATAACTGAGCCCTCTTAACTAAAAACTTCTTCATCTTACGAAAAAGTAACCAGAGGATGCTCAAGAACCATATGAGTCTTCTATCCTTCCTGTCCATTAACACAGATCACCTCCTCCAAAAGGGCTGATTTATGGCTCTCAGCAACTGTGCCCACCAGAAAAGTCCCCTGCAAACCACTGATGTCCTGGAAATCCTGCATCAAAAACACAAAATGCAACCTGCTTAGGGGGAATCACATGAGTAATGCCTGCACAGGATACAACTCAAAATGTCCTGGAATAGTAATAATAATTAATACTGGAATGACAGAGCTACAGCAGAAATAAACTGTTCTTTCTCTTTTCAGTATTCCATCAACATGTTTTGCTTTCTGAGCTGAGAATGAATGATGTGTATTGCAGAATTCCTCCCCTGATCAGGAACACCCCCCATTTTCTAACTCTGGCCTGAAATCTTCTGATTGTCTTGGTAATAGAAAATGGAGCCCAGAACACTTCTTTTAGTCCCTCTGTAACGTGGTGTGTCCGCTACTGGTGCTACTGTTAGAGATGACTGTATACTAACAGCCCTAATTCCTTGGGAAGTTGTTAATCCCCTGTAATGGCTAAGGTGGAAGTCAGCAAAGGAAATCTGTATTTCTCCACAGAAAACACAAACCTCCTTTGGCTGCCTTGGGTTTTTTCTGGCAAAGCTCAGAACAGTCTTGTCCTGCCAAGAGGAAAAGCTCTGCACAAAGCAGGAGTCAGATCCATGGCACTCACCTGATCATCAGGAGTGATCAATAAGTATTGGTGGGCAGTAGCTGAGAAGAAGGAGGCTGTACTTCCAGCAGGTATGAAAAAGGCAGGTGAAACCCTGCAGTCAGGAGCACACACTTCCTGCAGGATTAACCTGTGCTGGGACAGCAACAGCCCTCCAGGCACCCCCTCCTTCCCAGAGGGCCTGGAGACAGGCTTGGGGCATGCTGTGAGATCCCAGGTGGATTTATCTGCACAACAGGGTAACCTGATTTTTGTGCCAAGATCACCTTTCCCAGGGACATAACAGGTCTCTTGAAAACATTTGCATGACGAAGTGGCCTGTGTTGGGGAAACACGATCTCCACCACACCCTCAAAAGAGGAGAAACTACAGATGCCAGACAGCAAATACCTTTGGTGTCAGTATCTCTGAGAGGGAATGTGGGGTGTGAAACCCTACATATCCTGGAGATCTCTTTAGGTCAGCTGTTAAAAGTCCTTCAGCTCAGGAGAACTGCTTTGTGCCAGGGAAGGTGAGAGCTGCCTTGTCCTGCCCCCTCAGGGACATGCAGGACATTTCACCTCAGCAGTGCCTGCTGGAGCCATCTCCTTTCCCAGATGCTGGAGAGGAGGGTGGAAGAGAACTCTTCCAGGGCCAGACTGTGGAGAGCTCCAACACCTGAGCCTTGGCACAGACAGGCAGCACTCACGTGTCTCCTCTCTCCTGTAGCTCCTTCAGTGTAAGTTGCTACTGCCCAAGTGCTTCTCACGGGAAAGAAAGGCCCCAATTTCCTGGTATTTAGGATTTACAGTCGTTCTGGGAGCAGAAGAAATAGACTGCAAAACATGCACCATCAGCAGCACTCACCACACTGAGATATTCTCTTTGCTTTGTGAGACACAAAGTGTCTCAGCTCTGTCTCAGAGATTGTCAGAGCTGAGCTGGCACAAAATGCATCCGAATTCTACCACAAACTGTGGTTTCCATGGTGACGTGTGTACCGGAGGAAGGGTGGGATCCAGAATTAGATCAGCCCTTCCAGTTTGTGGAGAAATACACTGGGATTAAGGGGAACATGAACAAGGTCCATGGAGTAGAAAATTAATGAGGTCTGAACAGCTTCAAACCTCTTTTGAGGATCAGCCACCGTAACTGCGGCCGTGGCTCCCCAGGAGGGTAACTGCACACTACAAGGTCCCGAGGAGCATGCAAAGAAAACTGTCACAGAAAAGCCCTTCCAGAACATGACATTGCTGACACAGATGCAGATGGGCTGAACCACAGCGTGCACACTCTCAGCTCCCACTGACACACACCCAGGACAGCTTCGGTCACTCCCCGACCCCACACCACTCATGGTTTGGACGTAAAAGCAACAGCTGCTCTTGAAAAAAGTTTAAAAGTACCTGTTTTGAAGCTTACACTGAAAAACGTTGAGCTTCCCAAAGGGACAAGTTAGTAACAAAAGTGCTAAAATGTACCTGGGAACTGACTAGATAAATCTGACCTTAAGTTTCCCTTAAATGCATTGTTTGGATGTTTTTAACTTTTACTAAGCTTCTGCAAGAAGCACAGAAGAAAAAAAAACAAAGCATCATAATGGCTGTAATAATTTCTAACACAGCAAATTCACAGCTGGCACAAGTCCCAGACTTGCTGTCTTTCAAAACTCAATACATTAAATTTAAAAGTAGTAGTGCAAAGATTGGAAGTGACTGTTAATGCACATGGATTCTGATGCTTTTACATCCACAGCCAAAATGCTTTTGGTGCATAATTATTAAATAGAATCATTACATCCTGATAATCTGGCTGTAATTATCTCTCAAGTTGTGAGAAACTGGGCAGTTTATGATTCATGCCAAGAGTGGAGAACAAAAAAATATAGATACTAAATAATAACAGACAGAATCTGGCCTTTTATACCATGGGCACCCTAATGTGATGGCTATCAGATATTTCAAGGTGAGCAGATTGTGTCTGGAATATTCCATCTAATCACACCTCTGGAACACTCCTCATTCTCCCTCTCAGCCACTTCACTCCAATTTTAGGATCAGTAACAATTCCCATCTTTTGAACAGGTTGTGTTTCTACATTAACACTTTTTGTTGCACATTCAAATTTTAGCAACGTTCTCCATCGCTGGTTTTGTGAGATGCTGGGGGAACACCTTCAGACAGAAGGTGTTTTTAGCAACTCAAGGATGTTAGCACAGCCACAGTTTGGAAAACACTTCCAAGACAAGGGGAAGGAGTCATGCTGGGACAAGAGGGAGAAACAAAAAAGATCCTAGTGGTGACACCTGATGTTCTATCCCAAACCCAGCAGCAGTGCCTGCTTCCTCTTACCCAGGCACTGAGAGCGTATTTGAACATTTACATTTAGAGCTACAGAAATGCTAAAAACTAGTTCTGCCCAAACACTGCAGAGAGTCTGCAAGAAGTTCTGTCCTTAATAAATTAATTCAGGCTTCATTCCTAAAGACCTGAAAACACTCCTTACAAATCCTCCAGACCACACAGTGACTTTTCCAACATTTAGCCAAGGTTTATTCACAGAATGAAGCTGCTACTCACTGCTACTCTTTTTGGTGCCCAGGGTCTGCCCATCCTCCAGGGAGTTGGAGCCCACGGAGGAGCTGTCCTGGCTGTCCTGGTGGGGCAGCTGCAGGAATCCCTCACTGGACTCGGAGCGGGTGGGCGTCAGCGTCACCGACTTGAGGCGCTCGCGGTTCCCGTCCTTCTTGGACTTGATCAGCTTCCTCATCTTCAGGGTGATCCAGTTGCCCCTTCTGTCGTCAATAACACAGCACATTTACTGCATTTATAACACACTGCTTATGCCTGCACATTCTCCTAATTTTTGTGCCCAACAGAGACAAGATTCTGCTCCCCTGAATGCACGGAAATCTCGATTTTCAGCGGGAACAGAACAGGTCTGTTGTGCTTTACAGCCGTGTTGTGTTTTCAGATCATGTTCATCAGTACCTTCTGGGTGGAGATGGCTCATAAAATTTATACTGATCCATTATCTTCTCCTCCAGTTTCTCCTTCTGTCGCCTCAATTCATTTAATTTGTCACTGCAAACAGAAATTAATGATAATTTATGCCTCAAAAATGTATCCAAGGTGCGTGGGCAGCATGTTCCTCTGGGAATCTGTTATCACAGAGTTGTCACCTTTTGTGAGGAATTCTTATACATAAAACACTTGTTTCTTATTGAGAAAGCAATAGATAAAGCAAACAATCAGCCTTAGGTTTAACTTAATGATATAAAATGGAAAACATTCCACCTGCCTTTATTACACATTCTCCCTTTTTAAATAATGAAGGGCTCTAACAGAGTTGTTTAGAAAAGCACATTGCTCTTAAGTTCACTAAAAAGTTTAGATTACAAATCTAAACTTTTGCAGGAGTAGAATGAGGAATAAGTAACATTTTTATCCCTCACTTCCATCATCAGTAATGAACAGAATGGCACTGATCCTTTAGAACTACAAATATAATGTTCACAGTTTATCTGCTTTACATTTATCGTTGAAATTCTTATTTTAAAAAGAAACATTTCAGAAGCAAGCAGCACATGTGTAGAATTCTATATATAACAGAAGCTTTTTAAAAAAATACAGGTATCAATGTCATTGCCCTAATCACAGTGATTTTATTGTTTTCACAACTCACATGTACTGCCTTTGCTCCACATGGAAGAGATCCTTGCTTTCCATATTCTGCTCCAGTAATGTTCTATTCTGCAGCATCAAAGTCTGGATTTGATCCAGGAGGTGTCTGTTTTCCTCCTCCAGGTTTCCTTTGAGTTGGCTAAGCAGCTGTTAAAACAGATGAAATTGCCCATGCATGGATATGTGAGTGTATTTTACACACAGATAATGACATTGTGAAGAAAATTTAGGTCTACAAAGGGATTCTGAAAATCAGATCAAACTCAAAATTAAATCACAATTCAACCGATAAAAGCCTCTTGGATGCTTTAAATATTTTAAACCAGTTTCCCTAACACGAGCCTGAAATTTTGTATTGCCTGTACAACAGGCAAATTAATTAGTCTTTGGATCCACTTCATTATCTATAAACTAAATTACTAATTCTCCAGCACTCCATATGATTTTATGAACCTAGAAATAAATATTCCAATGATGCCAGCCATGACAAACAGCATAATTCCCACATACCTCACACTGATTATTTAATTTTGTCGACGTAATATCCAGTTGCTGGTACTGTTCTTTGAGTTTGGAAAACTCTGCTTCCAATCGTGTTTGTTCCAGTTTGGAACTGTTCAGTAATGTTTTCAAATTCTTATGGTCAGTTTGGAGCACTTCATTCTCTCTCAGGAGCTGACTGTATGTGTGAGTGAGCCTGGGATTCAAAGACACCATCAGAGAATATTGAAGTGTGTTTGTTACCCTCATTCCCTCTGAAACATGGCATTTCCAACTACTCCATAAAATACATTCCTTACTATTACATACTACAAGTTAAGTTATCTGAGTAACTTTCCCAATGTGTTCTGCCTTTGAGCCAAACACTGTTCTCTGTATATTTCAATACAAATCAGCATCTCTACATCACAGCTAGTTTTAAGATGCTACTTTTCATAATAAAAGCATCTTACAAAACAGCCAGGACTCCTTGCCAACACAAAATAGTAAATAAACAGGAATAGCCTTAACTTTGGCAATCAAGGGGATTACACATATCCATTCCTGGGCTCCCTTTGTCCCTCCAGGGCCCTGCCACATCCCTTTGTCCCACAGGTACCCTCAATAATCATTACTTTTGTGGGATCATGAATGCCTGGAATAGCAGCATCAGGTCTTAAGAGATGTGAAGGAACAACACTTGTTCAGGCACATGCTCAGGTGCCAGAGTTCTCTTTACCTTTCATTTTCATCACGGAGTTTTTTATATTCTGCTGCCACAGTCTCATGTTTTTCACTTTGCTGCAGCATTTTGTCCTGCTCTGTCTTGAGAACCTTCTCCAACTCTTCCAGCTGCACTTTCTGTTTCAGTAACTGATTGTACCTGCAAGCACAGATAATATTTACATTTCTCTTTGTGGTGATGCCTTAGGTTTTAACCCTTATTTTTTTTTAAATTCTGTATTGCCTAGTGTGTAACTCTGAGATGCTCCATAGCCTGTTAGCTGCTGTTCTCTCATGCTAAGATAGACAGAACAGTGCCTCTCTGGGCTTGCTGTTCAAGGACACTCAGACCCAGCTTCTAAAGGGGGGGGAGCAAACTAGGGGAGCCAGGGGTAAATTGCAAAGTTTTAATTAGTGAATTTATGCTGATACGCAAATGGACCAAACCTATAAAGGTGTGGAGAACTTGTGACTCGTTATCCATTTTGGGTGATGCCCCTGGGGGGGCTCTGTCTGCCCTAAATGTACCTTCGAAGGCCTTTCCAATAAATACCCTTTTATTCCCTTACTCCTGCCTAGTCTCAGTTTTTGGGCTGGCCTTTTCAGGCAACAGTGGAATGATGAAAAAGAGGGAGTTTTACATCAAAATTTCAAATCTTGGGGATCGAAGCAATGCTGGTTTTGTTAGAGTTTTTTGCCTGGAACGGCACGCTCGTTCTCCTGAGGCTTTACCTGTCCTCCAAGTCCTTGTGCTCCACCTCCAGGTTTTTGTGGGCGGCCTTGAGGCTGCCGTGCTTGGCGATAAGGGACTCGTACTCGGCCGCCTGGCGCTCGTGCAGCTGCTCCAGCCTCTCGTGGTCCTTGAGCAGGGCCTCGTAGAGCCCCTTGAGCTCCTCGCGCTCCCTGAGCACGGCCTCGCTCTCGCTCTCCAGGGCCGACTGCTGGATGAGCAGCTGCGCGTTCTGGTTCATCAGCGACGTGCTCTGCGAGTTCAGCGTGGAGTTCTCAACCTGCGGCCACAAACATTGCACACCCTGCATGATCCCTTCCTCTCCTAGGTGAGCACATCCTCTCCTCTTGGGTTTAACCCTTCACATCTTCCAGCTGTTCCACTGACCACCTTTTCTTATATCCCAGCAGACAGCTCCAATTCGCAATAGTACACGAATACTTTTATAGCAGCATTACAAGAAAGCACTGAAGCATATGATGAAATTATCAGGGAGGGATCAAATTACTATTTACCTTTTCGGTATCTGTTCAAGTGTTATCTTGATGACAGGGACATTTTCCGCTAGTATCATCATATCTTGGAGAAATGGATCACCAGTGATCCCAATAAAAGCCAAGTTTGTGACATGACTAAAATAAAAGGAACTTCCACACCAGGATTTTACTTTTAAAAGAAATCTGTATTGTCACCATAAAATCCTCATGATACCCACACATCCTTTTACAGTGAGAATTCAAAGAGGAGCATCCATTTAACAGAGAAAGAGGGAAATGAATAATAGCACCTTTCCATAGGAAGGAACTATCCAAGTTCTGTTTTGTGCTCTTTCGTGGAACAGCACCAGTTCTCCAACAATTATGTCAAAAAAGGATTAATGTCTATTAACACACTAAAGCTTTCAACATCAGAAAAATTTTTAAAAAGTCCCAAACAACCAACAACTTCACTTTTTGTGCCTCTGGAGAGACTAATCAAATTTAATCCTCAGATACCTTAAAGAATTGATGCTTGTCACCTGACCTGGACTAGTTTCCTTCTCTTTGCTATTCAAGAGATGAAAACCACAAACTACTGAGGCTTCTAATACCCTTGGGGTATCTATTAAGGAAAAAAAAATTCCATCTCTCACTCCAGTTCCCACTGTTACCAGGGAACAAATCCCTTCCTGTTGGAACTGCAGCGTTCTTTGTTACAGATGAGAAAGCTGAACCTTTCACTGGAAATGAAGTCATGTCTGATGGCATGTGTGTGCTGGGAAACTTCCCAGGCTGAATCCAGAGTTTTGTTAGGTCAGAATTCCCAGTCACCCCTTCAGACATCCTCTTCCTTATGGGTATCAGAAGGAAGAGGAGAATTAGTTGCCCAGGAACAGTTTTGGCACAGTCCAGGTAGAGCAGCTTAGTCTGCACTTCAGACTTAGCCAACACTTCATCACTCTGATTTTCCTGCACATATTTCACCTCTCACTTGGATCTGCAGTTCATGGAGAGTTGTCTGGCCAGAAAGGCCTGTGCTGTTGGGCATGAGCAGACACAGATATTCCTGGGGTGGGGGTGGGGGGTTTGACAAATGGAATTACAAAATTCTCCAGAGTTCCATCCCCATCTGGTTAAATGGGTATTTCCATGCTATGTCCACTGGTTTTTAACAACCTGAGGAGGCACAGGGTGTGCACCAATGTCCTGTTTTGCTGGAATGCTGTGCACTAATGACATTTCAATGTGGCAGCAGAAAGTGCATCCGTGGGATGATGACATTCTGCTTTCCAGGAAGAGCCAGGATAAGACTCCAAGCATTCACCAAATGCATTATTCATCTTTTTAAAACAGTCCTTGACCCCTTGATTTCCATCAACCCTCCCTCCTTTCTAACACTCTTTACTATTTCTGCTGTATTGTGGAGTCTTCATTCCCTCTTTAAGGAGTTTTCATTCTGAAAACTCCAAAAAAGTATTAAGTCCATTAATGAGAACATTTCACTTTTAAAGAAAAAAAGATATATACTTAATAACAATACTAAAGTATGAAGGGCGACATCTGAATTTTGCCATAAGAGCAGCAAAACTCTGGGGACAATTATTTTAATAATGTCTACCGTCAAATATTACCTTTTTTATTATATTTATTACCTCAATTATCTAAAGTCAGGTCTTCATGTATTTATGTAGCTTTCAATTTTTTTTTAAATATTCTATATTTCAGTAAGAATCTTGACTTTCCTTTTAGGTATGGCTTCACGTTTTTTTAAGTCTTTACAAGAATAGACAAAATTTACTAGAACCTTGGACACACTGCTTCCCTGACCTAATTCAGATGTATAACTAATGTTAAGAAAAACAAATAATCTTAGAAGACTGGGGTAAGAGAATCCACTCTAGTCCTGCGTATAAAGTCAAGATTTTACACTGGACAAACAAAGGAATAAAACCAATTTCTAAAAATGTAATTCTTCATCAGCAAACAAACTATCATTTGACTGCCGAGAGCTGATGATTTTCACATTACCTTCTTTCCCATGTCTCTACAGGAAGAAAATGTGACTTTAAAGCTAACAATAACAACATATTTTAAGTTTTCATTGGGAAAAAAAGCATTTAATTTTCTCTTTGCAAGCAAAATAAGAAAACCTTACCTGCAGCTTGGCATTTTGAGTTTGCAGAGTTGTGTTTTGCTCCTGCAGGGACACAGTCTGTCTCTGCAGGGCCAGGATCTGGGCCTGCAGGTTGTTGTTCTGTGTCTCGAGCTGCTTGAGCTGCGTTTTCAGCGCCTGCTTCTCCGCCTGCAGCGTCGCATTCTGGGGGTTCAAAACCACACAAAACCCGAGCTCACAGCTGCTCCATGAACTCCAAGGCAAAAAGAAGTGTTTCTCCAAACTACACAAAGCAGCAGGACTGTGCACAGATTTACAGGCTGGGGTAAAACTGCAGAACAAAGTAACCCACGGTGGGGATTTAGCACTGCAGGTTAAGATTGGAAAAACAGGTAAGGAATGCTGTACCTATGGAGAAACAGGAGAGAAATCTCCAAGACTCATGTAAATAGGGATTATATAACAGTAATTTAAGGGAGAGCTGTGGATTCAAAAGGGCAAAAATCAGGTTTTCACATTTCCTTTTAAATGCCTGTCAAGTGCTTTACGGCATCCCACAGAGCAGAGTCCAGCTGCTACATAAACTGTATTTAACTCAGATTCTGCTTGGGATGGAAAGGAGGTGACAAATTAAAGTGTCTTAACAGCATCCTCATTTGCATTACTGGAAAAGCTCACCACAAATAATTACCACCAGAATAGTATTTAAAACACATCTTACATTCCTTTCCACCTCGATTAATCTATCTTTCACTTTCAATAATTCTCTAGTAGTTTCTTGATTTTCTTTCTCCCACTTATTGACAGGTTGATTTTCTTCTCCACTTCTTGGGGGAGAATTCTGAACCATCCTTTCCTCTTCTTGTCTTTGCTTGAGAGCTTCATAGTTCTTTTTCACCTGGAATTATTGAGGACAACTTAGGTTAGGTTTAGAATATTCCATTTCATACATCTTAATTCACTACCTGACTGTGCCCCTTCTCCAAGAACAGGAAGTGCTGTTATTGTATTTGTAAATTTGCTTCTTGTACAGGTTTGAGGAGATAATGTACAAATTATGTATGGATATGGATACCATAAGCCCAACAAACAGGAGACTTCTATTTTCTATTTTATTGCAGTGCTTTCAACTGCATCCCCCAGCTTTTATACTAAAATCCTACAACCAAGGCAAGTGTATTTCCCTTTTTAACCAACCTGCTCAGGCTGTTCCAGGCAGGTCAGAAAATGTAACTGGAAATGACATCCCAAATCAACTCCAGATTATTTATCCACCTGATGTTTTTGATGACCAGTGAATAAACTCAGCACCTTTTGATTTCAACACAGGCTTAAAAGCATTCACACCTTTGTCCTGCTTTCCATTACCTGAATGATGCCCTTTCTTCGCTTTTTTTTGCCCCTTTTTAACCCAGAAAGCGTAGAAATAACAACAGCTCGCGAATCTTATACAAAAAATGCTGTTTTCCTTACTGTTTTCAGTTCCTGACGCAGCTGCTGGTTTAGATTTGTTGATTCTTCCAAACGAGCCTCCAAAGCAGCAATTTTTTCTTCTTTTATTTCCAGAGACTTCTTCAGAGTGGATTCTAATTTTGACTCCAAAAGCTTGTACCTACTGGCCAACAACAACAAAGTCTGTATTTCAAAAAATTACTTGAGGCACTGCAATTCTAAAACATTCTGGAGCAGCAGCCTCATAGCCACATTCAAAAATCCCCGAGTGCTGTAGTCAAAAGCATTGAGACAGCTCAGCATTCACAGCAAGTCCTAGGTCTAAAATTAACAAAAAATTGTTATCAAAAACATCTGACTCCTTCTTTCTCTTAAAAGATGTTAGACACACAAAAAGGTTCAGGCACACCAGGGGGGTGCTGCTTTTCCCTGCATCATTAACATGTGGTGACTGCACTCTTCCTTCTGGCTCCACTCCAGCAAATCCAGCGGGGACCTGAACTCAATTAGAATGTGAAGTATTTGGAGAGCAAGATTTTCATCAGTTCCCATTTCCTGCCAGCTCCAAAGGGAGGACAGGGAAGGAGCTGGAGCACGGGACTGTGCAGGTGCACACTCATTTGGTGCATCAATGTGCAAATTGCTCACTCAGCCCAGCTGCTGATATTTTAAGACTGTGATATTTTACACCCCTGATGTGTAAAGCTTCCATTTTTAAGCATATTCACAATATTGCAGGGCACCTAAAATCCCCAAACTGCCTATGTGGGAGGGAAGTGGCCAGATTAAACTGCATCCACTTAGAACTGCATGCCCTTTGTGGGAAATACTGAAAGCCACACTCATTAATCACTTCTAAGCAGTTCAGTCCCTGTATGTGGCTCAGAATGTGGAAAACACCCCACTCCTTCCCACAGTTGGATAAAATAAACCAAACCACTGATAACCCCCTTCCTAATCCTGGCTGCTGAAGGATCCATCAGTTTAGTGAAGGGAATAAACTGCAAGGGACTCCTGAATGGACAACAGCATTAGATCCAGTCAGGAACTGGAGCAGAAGACCAATGGGAAGAGAATTAATAAGCAGAAAGCTGTCCAGTAGCATCATGTAGCAGGATGAGAATCCTAGATTTTAAGACATGACAAGTAATTCCCAGGGATTTAAGGAACAGTAGGCAGTCTATCACTAGCAGAATATATAGTATTTCACCTTCTCGAGCTGAAGCACAGATCTGGGTACAGATAATTGCTGCTAATGAAAAGTTACACAATTCTACAGAAAACAAAGGAAGAAGAATAATAGCAGAGATCCAATACCCACTCTCATTTTGAACAATGAAAGATGGTACAAACTTTCTAATATAACTGCAAGTTGAGTATTTCAGATTAAGAGTCACAAGCCATAAATCTGTTTGTCCAAGGACAGCAGACATTTGTAAGGCAAGAGAAAATGGAAAATACTTGAAAGTTCATTCAAAACGTGGCCAGCTTAGACCTCAATAGAAACATTCTGAAGTGCTACCAAGATCACTCATTAAAAACCACAAACAGCCCTTTCCAATCAGGAGGAGAAAAAATGGTACCATTTTAAATTTCCATCATGAAAATGACAGAGGCAGATGAAGAACTACATTGAGAAGTCACTTTGTTCATAATGAACTCTTTACAGGCCTGATGAAAGAACTGCTAATGCCTCACCTATGTATTATTATGTAAGGAAAGAAATCCAGGTGCCCTTGGGAAGAATGAAAAGGTTGAGAACAAGGAAAGGCTGGATACTGGCCCAGCTAAATGTCAAACCAACCCAAGTTTTCACTTTGAAAATAAACATTGCCCTTTCATGACCCTCCAGCTCTACACGGAGCTTGAGAAGAAACTCAAACCATCAGCAGAGCCCGACCACTTTTAATCTAGAACTTGATTCAATGTTGTTCCATTTGGACTTCATCTAAGTTCAAGCTTCACCTTGGATCAAGGTCTGCTGGTTCTTTGCAGGGTATGTTCACCCAATTGCAAGTGCTACATGTGACACAGAAATGACAAATCACAAGAAACTGGATTAGTCACAGTTCTGAGGATTTTTCCTGAGCTGAGAAATGCAGGTGAAAGCCACCAGCAGAACACAAGAGGTGGTAACACATTCACCCACAGGACTCTGGCACCACCCCAGTAACAGAGCACTGGCAGCAAGGAAGGGAAACTGGATTAAAACCCCAAGTGTTATTGGGTTTTCTTTTGACACAGAAGGCCCCAAATCAATCTCTGTGTTCATGACAATCAGTTGTAATAACAGATCATAACAGCAGAGCAGCACTGGGAAGTAAAGCTTGGCTAGAAGCCTACACTGGTCTGCTTTTCTCCTGTCACCAATTTCCCTAAATCCTTGCAGGATAAGACAGAGGAGGAGAACACAGCACAGGAAACAGATGTCAGGGAGCAGCTGCTTTCCAACGGCAGGTGTGGCACAGTGATGCAGCCACCACCAAGTCTGGGAGGCACTGGACACTTCCCAGCCAGGGCAAGTGGGAATGCAGCTTCCTTTTGGCAGGAGAATTAGAAGGCAATGGTTGTAAGGTAAGAGTGAGAGAGTTTAAGGTAATCACCATGTGATAAAAACCAATTGTGGCAGACAAGCAGTCAGAAAGGGAAAAAAAAAACCACTTTCAGCTAATTATCTTTTACTGCTACTGTTGCTGCTGCTGACTAGAGCATAAAGCATTTTAATTATAATTAACTATCTCCTGACATACTTCAGTGAGTCTCTTAGCAACAAAAAGAGGCAACTCACTGTCACAGTCAGCTGAATGTAACAGCACATGAACTATCTTATTAATATCCAAAACCAGCAAGTTCCATTTTCCATTTAGGGCCTATGAGTGTGCCTTAAAAATCTAAGAGGATGCACAAAACCAGTCTGCAAAGCCACTTTATGAACAAAGCAGACTCTGATGTCTCCTCTCTGGCAGGTAGGCCCTGCCACTCTCACCTGTCATCACTGCTCTGCTCATCGTGCAGCAGGCGCTCCTTGTTTAAGCCTATTTTTTCAAGCTCATGGGCAAGTTTTTCTAAATCATTGTTCATCTGTTGAGTCTTCAGTTTTTCATTCACCAAGTCCTTAGATAGAAAAAAACTACAATCAGTATTTTCACAGCAATAAAACAACGTAGTCTTAGTTCCAGAAGTGCTGAGACAAGGGTGTTTTATCACTACATGACTTGAATAATTCAACTTTAACTCTCCTCCCAGTTGTCAGCTTTCAGCTGGATCAGACACTGCACTGTAACTAAAACATGATTTCACTCTGCTCTCCTCCTTTCTGCACAATTTCCCTTTAAATTTGGTCTTGAACACGACAGTGAGGGGAAATGTTTCAGCAATATGGTGACATTCTTCCCTTTCATTACTATGATGATACAAATTTTGATGATCTAATGCATAAAGATGCTAATAGTACACAGATTAAAGCAGGAAAAACCCCTCAAATCAGAAACACAGATCTAACTTCTCTACTTCACAACCAGATTATGATGGGAATGGAAACTCCTCTGTGTTTACCTCTCTCAAAGTGACCAGGGTTTTCTTATCAATGGTTGCTCTTTTCACCAGCTCCTTATTTTCCTTTTCCAGTTCCTTCAGGCGCAGACAGGACTCTTTATACACAACGATTTCTTTAAACAGAGATTTATTTTCCCTTTCCAGATTACTGATTTTTACATTGTTTTCTTCTAAAGTACTATCTTTAATTTCTGCTTGCTGTCGAAGCCTTTTATTTTCCTTTTCCAGCTGTTTCTTATCCTTTTCCAGTTGAGAAGTCTCTTGTTCTAACAACTTATTCTCCTTTTCCAACTGCTCCAGGCGCTTACTGGAGATTTTTAACTCTTCCAAGTTCTTTTGCAGTGTCTGATTTTCAGACTCTAAATCTTGTAATTCGCTTTCTAATTGCTGAATCTTCTTATTGCTGTTTTCCAGGGCTTTCTGTAGCCTTTGGTTCTCCGTGTCCAGGCCCTGGTAACTGACTTCCAAGCGTTCAGTTTTCTTAAAAGAGGCTTTCATGAGCTCAAGGCTTTTTTTAAGTTGCTCCTTTTCACTCTCCAGCTCCTTATTTTCCAACTGTAACTGTGCCACTTTAATGCTTGTACACTTCAAGGATTCAATTGTCCTCCGTAACTCTAAATTTTCTTCATCGAGTTGGGCATTCTCCTTTTCTAAGGATTCTAATTGAAAAGTGAGGTTTTTCAGGCTATCCAAAGTTTTTTTCAGCTTTCTGTTCTCCGTCTCCAGGTCAGAGTTCTCTTGTTCTAAGGCCTCAATCTTCTCACAAGTGATTTTTAGGTTAGTGATTTTTTTCTGCAATAATTCATTTTCCTTTTCTAGACGATGCAGCTCATTCTCTAATTCTTCTGCTCTCTCCCCTTTCTCTTTGTAGTGCTCCAGCTCTTTCCTGACTTGTTTTTTTTCAAATTCCATCTTATTTAACTTACTGCTGGTCTCTTTAATAGACTCATGGAGGATTTTGTTTTCCTTTTCAATTTCTTTCATTCTCGCCTCAGCGCTGATTTGGGAGCGCTGCCTTAGAGAAGCCACAGTTTGATTCAAGTGTTCATTTTCTTGTTCTAAGAGTTTAATCTAATTTGGGTAGAAAAATTGGGAAACTGGTGAACCAACATTTCAACAAGGAAGTGCTTCAATATATAGACTGGAAGATACTAAGATAATACCATTATATCATATTTACCTTTTATTTTAAGTTAAAAAGAAATTCTCTTACTCTACTAGTATTTATCTGAAGAATTACAAACATTATTTGAAGTCTGACAACAAAGTAAGTTCAAAGTGAATCTTCAAATTTCTTCCTCTTGAATATTAACAGATAAACCCCAAAACTAATAAAGCACAAATCAAAACAAAGGTTTGTATCTGTTTCTAAGAGTAATTTCATTTTCATTTGTGTTTACCAACATTTAGATTGTTTTTCTTAAACTCTGTAATTTCCAGAGCTGTGTGTCCAAAAAGAACAGGACTGCAGCAAGTTCTAAACCAAACTTGAGATGGAGGGAGGTGTGGGAGCCACAAAAACATCTTTATTTCATTTGGAAAAAGGAGAGGTGATGGGTGGGATATGAGGGAATCCTGATCACAGCCAACAACAATCTGAGAAGAAACACATCAAATTTACATTGATTTCTGAGTTAAAAAGAACCCTTGAATGTTCTGTTCCAAACCAGCTTCAGAGATAGTAAAGCACATTAGAATTATTTTCCTAGGAAACCTCTTCCCAGATCTACCTCAAGGATAAAGGCAGAACTTGGATCTTAATTTTTAGTATTCCCTGAGTTTTTCAGTTGCTCCACATCATTTGGAATTATTTGGGCATGTAACAACAGACAGCAAAATTCAGTAAAACTGTTTGGATCAATATTTAAGTGTACACTAATAACACAGTGTAAGGGATGTTTCAACAATAAACTGTTTTGGAGAAAAGCAAAAGTGCCACTTGCAATGAAAAACAGACTGAGAAAATTATAGGCTGTTCTTCCATAGTGAAATGTGATTGTAACTATTAATTACAGATCTACAGCTCTGCTCCCAGCAATGACAAACTGCTCTGAAATATTCACCAGAAACTCATTAACAGGTGCCTAAAAACACAGCTCTGGAGCACCTGGCATGTCACTGAACATGCAGAATTACCTTCCATGAATTCTGCTTCTATAACCCCCATTTAACAGAAAATCCTGAGAAATGCAGAATTTTTGATGAAATCAAATGAACCTCATATAGTTGAGTCCAGGAAGTTTCAGCACAGGATTTGTAAAAGACGTGAAAGATGCTGCTGGCCCACCAGCCCTTAAGTACATTATTTTTAAGCAGAAATAGTCTCACTGAAGTATCAGTCCTAAACCAAGACATGTATCTTTAAACCTTCAATACCAAGCTGGTTTTTTCCCCTTTTTTCTTCCTTCTGGAATTTAATTTACCGATTAAATCAGGCCTTTAAACATCATCAGCATTTCTGAAATACAATATTCTGTGTTTCAAAATACTGTGCTTTAAATTAAACTAAATGGAAATGTCATGAGGTAGTGTAAGTAGAATCTATAAAAGATAACTACACTTCCAATTCTGAAGGACTCAATCACTAAATCTGAGATTTCCAGATGCTTCCAGACCTCTTTTTCCCGGTGGTTGCCTTCCACCCTGTGTGCTCTGCACACACCTTAGGAGGTGCCAGTGTCCAGCAGATACAGGAATATGTTTTATGAAGAGCCAGATGCCAGTTTTTGGCAACCAAAAATAAATGCAGGTGGTCCCAATGAGAACCCCCTCCAGTGCAGGGCAGGATGATGAAGCTGGATATGCTGGTCCCTACCCGAGGCTGCTGGAATGCTCATCAATACTCCCACATCACTTCAAGCCCCAAGCAGCTGCCTGGGACCTGTTCTCCTCCTCTGGGAGGTGTCTGGCTTCCCTCCAAAGTTCCAATTTTCCATCCTGGCTCAGCTACACCCTCCAAGCAACCCCAGCAAACACCCAGGGAAGCCACAGGAGCGTCACAAAACACCAAAAAGCTCTGAACCCACCAGTAAAGCCCCAGTCAGAAATGAGTCACATCCCTCGGTGGCTGCAGGCCTCAGAAAAGCTGCTTTGCTGCAGAAATGTCTTTTTGGCAAATGCACTACATTTACAACCCCTTTATGCCTGTAAAATCCTACAAAAGGAGACCAGCAGAGCACAAAACTTTTGGTTCTGCTACTCACTTGTCGCTCGGAGTTTTCTCGAAGTGCTTCAAGTGTCTTTTCAAGCTGTGCTTTTTCTTTCATCAGATCTTTACTCTGATTTTGACTGTTCTGAAGACTTTGTTTCTCTTGGCTCATTTCATTCTCCAGCTCTTCAAGCTTGGAAAAGAGAAACAGAAGTTGTAAAATGGACTTAAAAATTACATACTCAGCTGGGTTGAAGGTACCCTTACAAGAAATGAATAAAGAAGCTTAAGGGAAAGAATAAAACAGAATTTTCTAATCTTTAATTGAAACAATTAATTTCTTCTGGGAATACATTTACTTTTGCTAGACTTTTCTCCCTGGCTCAGAATACTGTATCTGTAAAATGCTTTAGCATAAAAAAAGGGTCAGATTTTCTTAGGCTCTGGATATTTCCTCAAGCATCTTTTTTTTTCCTCTTAAAATTCCATTTTAGTGAGATTTATACTGCTCCTCCAAGACCCTTTTAACTTAGGAAGGCTGACTGTTGTTTGATCATACTTAACTGTTTCAAGAGATAATTAAGATGATTCCTTGGGAATTAAACATATGAGTTTGTTTTGTCAAATGGTTCCAACTCACAGAGGGAGAAACTGTTTAAAATTTAAAATACCCAAGCACAATTTTTCTGTCATATTTAAGTTGTAGTAAGTTGACCTGAATCGTGTTTGTGTGCTTCTCACACCTGTTCCTTTCTTTTGTACCTCCCAGCTGCCTTTTGGGCACTGCACAGCAGCAGAGGCTGCTCCAAAAAACACCAGCTTGTGAGGAATCAGAAAACTCATGGAAGGATGGAATACAGTAGGGATTTCTTTAATTTACTTTCTTTTTTTAATTATCTCTTACCCACTCTAAGAATAGTCTTTCACCTGAAATAGCTGCTGAAGTCAAAGCTATTTCAGGAACTTTAGACATTTTCACTCCACTGTAATTAGTCCCTGTTTTTTTTTTTTTTTTTCCTCTGAATTTTTATTCTCTATAAATACCACTGACTAAATTATTCTATTTGATACACATAATTTGAAGAGTAAAGCATTGTAGATCAGCACAGTTAAACCTGACAAACTCCCCTCTTCACTTGCTCATTAATTCCTTGACCCACCTTCTCCCTTCCCCAGCTAAAAATGAGGACACAGGACCAAGTTTTCAGCTCATCATTCACTCTTCACACACTTTCTCCTGCTTCATAATGACAAAAATTAATCTTCTCAAGTGTTCTAAACCACTTTCATTACTCATCACATCCCAAATATGTTAATATTTTTTCCCCTCAGTGGTCTAAGACCTTTCTGAATAAACTGATCACATTCTTACATCAATAAACAAGCAAAACTAAAAATAGAGAAAAATCTCTTTGAGGTGGTTTTATTTTTTATCATAAAGCTATGAACACCATAACACCACTTAGACCCTTGTAATACTTTACCCAAAGCAACAGCAATTCATAAAATTACCCTTTTGAAAGAAAATAGCAAAGAACATTAGGCAGCTCTCACACAATCCAAGGCCACCCTGGCCATTACCTTCTTGCTAAGTCTTTGGTTTTCTTTTTCCATTTTCAGAATCCTTGAACTACTGCCTTCCACAGAGCCCACTGCACTTTGTAGTTCTTCCACTGTCTTCAGCAAACTTTGGTTTTCCATTTCCAACTTCAGTAACCTGCTTGATGTCAGCTCATTCACTTCATGGCCCAGTGATTTCTGGGGCACTGCAGCAGAAAAACACCATTATTAAAATAAAAGGTGACCTATCACCCTGACTTCTTGGGAATTTGCATTTTTATACTTAGGGGATTTAGCAGCCTTTGAAGGTCCTCTGATGCCTTCTTGGTGACTAGAGCTGGTTAGGATTAGGAATGTTCAAAATCAGAAAAAGTTCTACTCTGCTAATGTTCCTAACCACAGCACAGATTGATTTCCCACAACTCAAGATGTATCTTTAAATTTCCACAAGTGCTTGGCATGGGATCCACTGTATGATCAAGCATGTTATACTGGAAGAATAAATTTTTTGCCACAGCTATAACAATTGCTTCTTAACTTTGAGAACAGCAAAGCAAGAAGACACTGCACAGTACAGAAGCCTGAATGGCAAAATAATGTAACTTCAAGGTATTTAGGGGGCTTACACCACTATTTAACTGAACAAAAATCACAAGAACAGACATTTCATGTAGGCTGTATCTCCATGGATACTTGGGAATCAGCATCTCTCCAGAGGACAACACACTCTGCACTTCAGAAATAAGGACATGTCATTTCCTAATGCTCTGAGAGTTCAATCTCACCATTTCATCACTTTGCAAGTATTAACTATGTTTACCTTCAGAAAGTTCAGTAGTCCTATTTATCTGCTCAAGCTCCCAGCCAAGATGCAAAGATTCATCCATACTTTGTTTCTGAGCCATTTCTAGGGTCATATTTTCCTCCATGAGTTCCTCAATCTTCTTTCTGTCCATATCACGCTCCTTGAAAATTATTTCACGTGTTAAAAAAGTCTCAGCATGTGCAGAGTATTTTATTACCTATAATCTATTAATATCTATATTTTATGATCTTTATGTCACAGGGAAGGGTAAAAGTGCTTTTACTGATGTGCTGATACAGAGAAACAGGGAGGAACTGGCAAGAGCTGGGAGAACTTTGAAGGGAACAGTGACATCCAGCAAAGAAGAACCTCTTTTCCTCATAACCTACAGCAATGACTCCTTACTGTTCCCAAGTTTACTTCTCTTCAAATATCAGGAAAGAAGGTATAGGGGATATAGTGTTGAAGTGACAACTGATTATCTTCACATCAAAAAAAATTGATCCCATTGCTCTTGAGTCTCTGCATTTATCATCACGTTCCTTCTCTCCCCCACTACTTTGGAAGCTCTTTTATTAAAAATAGAAATTAAATTCAATGCCTATCAGTTGCCTTTGCCACCCTCCCCACACACTTACCATCTCCATATCATGCAATTTAGCTTTTAACTGTAAATTCTCTTTTTCTAACTCGTGCAGTTTATCCGAACGGGCTCGGGTCCCCTCTAACTGATCCTCCAACATTGTCTTGGTTTCTAGCAACACTTGATTGTCTTCCTTTAACTCCTGTAACAATTGAGCAATGACCAAAAAA